>CM020242.1:1105545-1267569 GCA_009819775.1 Phoenicopterus ruber ruber
TGTCCCGGGAGCTTAGCAAAGGTAAATTCATACAGGAGCCTCGAATGGGTATTTCGCCTTTCATTTCCTATCTGGTCGTTACGTGGCTGGGTTTAGCAGGGGTACCAGGGGCGCCAGCTCCCACAGCTGTATTTACGGCTGTAGCGAGAGTAGGGGTAGCAGTCCCAAGAACCCCACGGACCCCTGCTGTAGCCCCAGGAGCTGCAAGGGCTCCAGCAGTCGTAGTCCCGGTAGCGGTAGCCGGTGCCCAGGTGCGGGGCCACCAGCAGTCGTCGTCCCACTCGTTCTGGTAGCAGTAAGTCATCGTGGTGCGATGGAGGGAGGCAAGTCTGAAACACAGCAGAAGAGGAGGAGTAAGGTCTGTCCCAGAGGCCAAGTGGCAGCTTGCTGCTTCGAGCAACCCCCGTGTAAGCCTGGGAAAGAGGGAGAGGAGAGAAGGACGAACACGGGAACCGACCAAACATCTCCCTTCGAGGCTGTACCCTGGCTCCTTCTTGCCCAGCTCGCTCCTTTCTGTGTTTCCCCCTTCTTTGCTCCATAAAAATCTTTAACGCTGCTTTTCTTGTTGCCATTGCTTAGAATTGACAGCCTGGATCCAGAGGGTATTTTGCGAGAGGATGTTGTTAGGATTAGGTCCTGTGTTTCGGTGTCCGATGGTTCTCTAAAGCCCGTAAGCGAACAGACCCTAGTGCAGGAATTAATTCTGCCAGTTTTTACACTTGAGAGAAGACACCACGGAGCAACTCCTCCCCCGTGCAAGTCAGCAGTGCTTTGCTGAGCAAAGCAGCTTGTTTGTTTGGACCCGTGTCGTGCCTTAATTGCCATTGAAGATATTTGCTTTTCTTTGGAAAGAATTGGAAAAATGTAATGCGTCGTCTGCTTCAAAAGAAAGAAGCCTCAACTGCTTCAGTATATCATAAAACAAGGACATTTCTCATAGCGCACGCCTAGATGAGACAATCTTCTAAGCTTACGTGGGCACCCTAACATCTCATTTTTAACAAAAAGAATTGTACCTGCATGGCTGCGAAATCGCAGCCTTTGCTTTTCAAGTATAACTACTGTCAGTCTAGCAATCCAGCAAACCCACGGCATCTACGCAGCAATAAAGACTCTGGAGTAAGTCCGACTTACCAAGTGGAGTGAGAATGGAAGTCCGGAGAGGTGAGTGGAGAGCCTGGGTTTCCCTCCCTTTTATACCTTGATGCGAGCAAGCCTACTGCGCTTTAAACGCACGCTCATCACAAACCAAATTGTCTTGTGCCCGTCATTCCTTCAGTTGATGTAATTGTTTCTCTTGGTTTGTGCTTCTTAGTTGTCGGCTTCCCGGAAAACGTGACATCGCATTACAGTTTTCTTTCATGTTCAGGCTTCTGGGTCGATGATATTTGCCCAATTAGTGTGGTGTAATCCGAGTTGTACCAGGAAAGGGAAGGAAGGCTATTGAGAGCAGATTAGTTGACGTTCACAGTCGCAGTTTTGGAGGGATGGAGAAATTTCAGTGTGTGAAGTCTGCAATGCCTCTGGATTGGCTTGCGAAGAAAGAATCTCAAAGTTTTTGCAGAAATCGTAATCCCTGGAAAGCATTTCTTGGTGGGGTGTTTGTTTTGATTTCCAAATTGCATTTTTAGGTCAGAAGATTGGCATTATTTGTCGTTATGTTTTTGGGTAGCATTTCCAGCTCAAAAGCAGGAGCACAAGGTGTTTGGAGTAGGGCCAAGTCTGGCCTGTACCTTGCTGCAACCAAATAGGCACGGACGTGTTCGTGGTGTACCGTGACCTGCCAGAGGAAAGCCGTTCCGTAGACAATCTGAGTGCACCCTCAGTAAGTTTGCAGATGACACCAAATTGGGAGGGATGGTTGATCTGCTGGAGGGCAGGCAGGCGCTACAGCGGGACCTGGACAGGCTGGATCGATGGGCCGAGGCCAAGTGTATGAGGTTCAACAAGGCCAAGTGCCGGGTCCTGCACTTGGGACACACCAACCCCAGGCAGCGCTACAGGCTTGGGGGGGGGAGCAGCTGGAAAGTTCCCGGCGGAAAAGGACCTGGGGGTGTTGGTTGACAGCCGACTGAATATGAGCCAGCATGTGCCCAGGTGGCCAGAAGGCCAACGGCATCCTGGCCTGTATCAGCACTAGTGTGGCCAGCAGGAGTAGGGAAGTGATTGTCCCCCTGTACTCGGCCCTGGTGAGGCCGCACCTCGAGTACTGTGTTCAGTTTTGGGCCTCTCGCTCCAAGACAGACATTGAAGTGCTGCAGCGTGTCCAGAGACTGGCAACGAGGCTGGGTGAAGGGTCTGGAACACAAGTGCTGTGAGGAGCGGCTGAGGGAACTGGGGATGTTTAGTCTGGAGAAAAGGAGGCTGTGAGGGGAGACCTTCTTGCTCCCTACAACTACCTGAAAGGAGGTTGTAGAGAGATGGGGGTCAGTCTCTTCCCCCTAGTAACAGACGATAGAACAAGAGGAAATGGCCTCAAGTTGCGCCAGGGGAGGTTCAGATTGGACGTTCGTAAAAGTTTCTTCACCGAAAGGGTTGTCGGGCATTGGAACAGGCTGCCCAGGGAGGTGGTGGAGTGCCCATCCCTGGAGGGATTCAAAAGCCGTTTAGACGAGGCCCTAAGGAGTATGATTTAGTGGGGGACTTGGTAGTGCTAGGTTAACGGTTGGACCCGATGATCTTGGAGGTTTTCTTCCAACCAGAACGATTCTATGATTCTATGATTTACTTGCTTGCTATACTCCACCATTCCTTGTACTGAACTTCAACAACCACCTCCTGAGTAAACAGAGAGAAACTGGGGGCCTTTTTGGTGTAAGAACAGCGGACATATTTTCGGAATCAAGGTAAGATTTTTAGATTGCAAGACTTTGAGTAGCCTTAAAGCAGGTAGCATCAAGAGAAATCGAAGGGCTTTCAAGGACAACTAAGGATGTTTGCAATTTCCAGCTTTGCAACCCACTCTTTATGAAATAACCGTACAGACTCGGTCTTCTGGAGAGCCAGCTCAAACAAGGTCAATCTAGTGGATCAAAAAAATCTGCTTAGTGATTGTTTTCCTACACACCTTCATCGGAAAATGATTCACTCAGGGTTTGTTCAAAGGAACACTGATAAACTCGAACAGGAACCGTATCTCTGTAATAACCAGTAGTTTTCCTGCAAGTCCGCGGATTGCTAAACAGGGTTTAATGTGATCGCTTGATGGTGGTTTTTAGGTGTTCGACTTAATGCTGTTAATGACAGTGAATAATTCTGCGCGCTGTGAATGTCTGACCCTCTACCGCTGCCGAACATCCCGGTCTGCCCTTCTTGGTGGACCTTCACCAAACACTTCGCGAGCCTAATGAACGCTAAAGAGTCAGGTCATATGTTCCGCGCTGGGCCTTTCTCTCAATTTTGACTATCAAGCCTACTGATACTTATTAAAGATTTACAAGTACAAAGAGATTTATTATTTAAATGTAATACTGCGGTATGCGAAACACGCCTGCAGTGTTTATGTAACTGCAGTTTCTAAAAACTGTATCAGGTTGTCCTGTTTCTATGCTTTACTGAGGTTGTGATTAATAGCTTCAGATTGGGTCTCTGAGTTTTTTTTCTCTACAAATACGTCATACATACATTTTAATGCTTCGAAGCCAATGTTCTAGCTGAATCAATCGGCAGGCAATATCCTATTGCTGAGGCCTCAAGTCAAAGAAATGGTCTTTCCCCCTTTGCTATCCAGGAAATGTGGAAGGTCATGGTAATAACGTGCCTTCCACGGTGTATTGGAGTTGTGAAATACATGAAAGAGAGGCTACCCCTTCCACGGTATTTCAGAAGAAAAGGCACACCAAAAGTACGTGGGCCAACATGCCTGGGCGAGGCTGGGCTTCCAAAAATGACATTTTAAGTCGTACGTCTTTGTGTATTCTTGTGGCTTGTTGCTGCTCCAAACGATGAATTCAGCGCGATGATACCAAGGGTTAATTGCCATATAGTTTTGAGATGAAAGCAAGCCGGTGGGTGTAGCCTGCCGTTGCAGTGCAGGACCAACAATCCGAACCCCTGGGGAGAACCGGTGTATCAATGAGAAAGAGTCATGAAGGACGCAAACCGCGTTTGGTAATTGGCGCTGACCCAGAGCACGGACACGCCTTCCACGTGTCGGGCGGGACTGGGCGCTCTATAAAAACCCGCGCTGCTGTGAATAACGCATTCACTTCTCCTGCCTTATCCTCCTTGCAGAAGTAGGTAAGTCGGAATAGATTTAGAAAACCTAGTGAATGACAAAGGGATGTATCTGATGCTTCCCCTCTCTTCCCCCCCCTCACTGTTGGGATCATTGCCTTACGGGCTTTTTCTTCCCTGGGGTGTTCTAGGCTTGCCTCCCTCCATCGCACCACGATGACTTACTGCTACCAGAACCAGTGGGACGACGACTGCTGGTGGCCCCGCACCTGGGGCACCGGCTACCGCTACCGGGACTACGACTGCTGGAGCCCTTGCAGCTCCTGGGGCTACAGCAGGGGTCCGTGGGGTTCTTGGGACTGCTACCCCTACTCTCGCTACAGCCGTAAATACAGCTGTGGGAGCTGGCGCCCCTGGTACCCCTGCTAAATGCAGCAGGGGTGGCATGGGAAACGAGGGCTGAGGCTTGGTGACCGAATTCACGGCTGCTGTTAGGGGGAGAGTTTGCAGGAGCTCTGAGTCCAGGGCTGCCGCTGAAAGCTGTAGTGTTTTGGAGAGCTCAGTGTTTCTGTAAAACTTCTTCAATGTTCTTCCAAAATGTCTTGTCTTCCTTTTTCCCTCCTGACCTCTTTACCCTGCATGGGCTTGGGTGGTGTAAAGGAAGCAGGGCTTAAGGTGGTTGACACGGGTGAACAACTTCTTAACTCCTTTAGAGTTCTTTCCCAGCCAACGTTATTGAAATCTAGAGCGTCCCTGTAGTAGCCTTCCTACGGACTTGTTTCTGACTTCACTGCTTTGGAAGCTCTACCAAGACACAGTAAATCATCCCATCTGGTTTGTTTCACTGAACTCAAAGCAAGTGGAAGAGTTTGAAACTGGCAATGGATAGTCAAATGTTACAGCTGTACCAGCCAAAATGCACCAATGAGACCGGGAGGTTTTCTGCAGATGTAAACCAATCTCTGTACGCGTTCCTTCTGCCTCTACTTTCTGTATTACTTTGGATGCTGATTGTGAGCTTTCTTCTTATTAAAACTGTTAGAGCATCATTCCCTGTCCTTGTTTTTCCTTTGCTGTCTTGGAGGTACTCAGATTTTTATTCCCCACTTGGTATGTTTTACGGAGACATACTGCGCCCTGGAGCTTTGCTGAGTGTCAGCCGAACCCTGAGCGCACATTTTGCAAACTGATAACCCAGTAGTATCTCAGAAAGCGAAGTCACCCATTCTGGGACTTCCGAGGAAGGGTTTGGAAATGTTCTTTTCAATTGACCTTAGCATCACAGCGTGTGTGCAGACCTTGGCCGTAAGAGCACCACAATCTTAGTGCTTCGTCAATGCACAGGCTGCCTGCAGGCAAACCCGATTTAACTGAGGAAGAAGCCAGGAAGTTGGGAGGAAAATTCCTGATTCTCAAGCGCTCTTGTGCCGGCAAAGGCTGGGACGCTTTCTGGATTTAGAGACCTGATCTGTTACACCGCCGAAATGGCACCCTCTCCGCTCACCTTATGAAGTGCTGTCAGGACAAGTGTTTGCAAGTGTTACTGCGAGGCTGCGTTTTGAACGACAACGAGACGGCGTGAAGTTCCCAGGCTGCACAATCCCGCGGTGGTTGTCAGGGTGCGATCCCTGACGCAAGTCTTAAAGCGTCCTCTGTTGCTTGTGACTGAAGTACCTAACTGGCAGCAGTAGTAACCTGTCAATAGTAGGATGCTGGAACACAGTCTAGGTACCAAAGAGCCGGTGAAGTGCTTTGAAAGTCCTGTTAAACCCTAGAACCCTTAGTGTGGATGTAATTGCCGTCCTTTGAACACAGAGGCGCTTTGAGGGCAGTCTCACCCGAGGAACAGAGCTCAATGGTGCTACAATACACCCGTCTACACGAGCACAAAATTAATTGCAACCTTTGGAAGGAAAGCTGTGGGTTCCGCTTGCAGCAGCTTTTGGGATGGAGCTTTCTGGTGGCTTCTGAGGAGCGTTGCTCCTGGGAAGGCACTCACCGACTCTGGTGCCTGACGTGGTGCCTGCAGAAGCACAGGGCAAGTTTGCTGTTCAACCTGTATCTTGACATTAAGGTCTATCAATTTAGCTGGAACTGGGCATAATTTCTGTTTTTCATTGGTAGAGTTGATATCAGAAGTAACCTAAATATTTTAGAAGTGTGTGTTAAAAGGAACTTCTGAGAAACATTCTGAAAAATGTTGATGTTTTCTCTCAAGATGGATGGAGTTTTTTTCTCTTTACCTTTTATGTTTTCAAGTGCAGTGATTTCATCTCTTCTCATGTCAGTAGTAAGATACACAGAAATAATACATGTAATTCTAACGACATACAAAGAGGGCATATTTGTGTGTGTACATCAAAACCCCATCGTTTCTTGAGATAGGATCCGCTTTTCCCTATTTCTTCTGTCATCATGCTATGACTGACAATATTTGCTGAAAAAATCCTATTAACTTCGTTTTTGGAAGTCATGAAGGGTGTTTCATGTCAGTTTAAATATTTTTATTACGTTTTTGCATTAGATATAAATTTCAATCTGAACATTTTGAACAAGTGAAGACATAAACACACTGTACTAGTTGAAAGACAAACCCTTTCCAATGTCTTTGGGTTACTCTGCACTAGGAGTGTCTAGGAAATACTGCATCAACTTGTAACTTCTCTGAAACTTTTAAAACAAATTTGTGCATAAACCAGAGCTACTTTTCAATGAAAAAGGAATACTTTCAGATCCTGGAGTTGCACTTCGTGACCAGTTGAGGGAAACATT
Source organism: Phoenicopterus ruber ruber (assembly GCA_009819775.1). Taxonomy (NCBI): domain Eukaryota; kingdom Metazoa; phylum Chordata; class Aves; order Phoenicopteriformes; family Phoenicopteridae; genus Phoenicopterus; species Phoenicopterus ruber. Next base: position 1,112,494 of record CM020242.1, read on the forward strand.
GATTTGCATTTTTAGAACGTGAGATCAGACGAGAACGTTTCCAGTCAAAGGAAAAGAAGGCAAGAGTTCAGCACAGTGGATATCAAAAGCCTTTGTTAGTAGGTGACTTGTCCAGCAGAATTTTCCAGCAGTGCCCAGCATGTTCCTGTAGAGCAGAAGGGTGAACTTTCAAAGCAGGATTCGATGGATGGTTTTGGCAGCTCACCCAGGGACTCGTGGGCTTGTTGGCTTCACATTTCTCTTGTGCAGGCTCCTCTGCCAACCCCTTGAATAACCTGTTGAATAAGCGCCGAGGTTCTGCTTTATGGCTATGCTCCGTTTTTCCGTGGATGCCAATTCACGTAAACCTGGCTTCTGCCGGGAATCGGTCGCACCTGGCACTTATGGGATGAGGCAAGAAACCCTACAGCAATCCCTTCCCTGATGGTCCACCCACCAGGGAAATGTCAGCGCCGAAGTCCATGATTCTGCCGCCTACATGCAGATCAGGGTTTTGCTGGAGACCTGAAGCTGCTGCAGACTGGGAGGAGAAACATTTCCTGGTGGAAATCTCTTCCAAAACTTCCACGATCTCTTGTGGCTGTAGATGGCTCCAGCCTGGAGCCGTCCCAGTAGGTTCATGCCTTCGTTATCGAGCTGACAGTCGCTTTTTCTTTAAGCAGCTCTTCTCCCTCCCTGTCACGTGCCCTCCTGGTAATTACGGGGAAGAAGAATTTCCCCTCGAAGCCTCGCCTTATCTGCAATTTGCCACCTTCTTGTCTTCCTGTGTAAAATAGGTTTTCCCGATGGCGAAGGCTGGCAGATGCTGGCAGGATGCGTGCCCAAGAGCCGGGCTAGGCAGGGCAGCGGGTGGGGAGGACTAAGCTCACAGCTCGCACACGGGGCATCACCCATGCCAAGTCATCTGTGGTGGAGAAATGACGTTTAGACCTTGCTGCACTTTGGGAAGAGGTGAACGAGAGCTTCTGCATGTTCCCGTATCAGGGATCAGAGCTGCCGAACGTTAGGGAGTCTGGCATTTTTTGTGTGTCTTGGTGCATTTTGGATCCTCAAATGTAGCATAACTTGGGCTGGACGTAGTCAGCAAGAACTGTTTAAATTGTCTTCGATCTTTATGTGTCTAAGCTAGTCTTTTGGAACTAAGCAGTGTTTTGGTGGAAGAGGGGCAGAGTTAAGACACGGTAGATGTTTAGTTTTCAGGACTGTCTCGAGGAGATGGAAACGGAGGTGCTGAAGATGTCCTCAGGCACCTCAGACTCTACAGGATGCTTAAATTGCAGAGCTGAAAAGCTCGTGCCTCCTTTTTTGTTATGTCTCACTAAATAATTGGTAAAGTCAAATCCCAAAGCTCAAAACCCCATTAAACTCTAACAGAAGAGAGTACTGCGATGCAAGATCTTTAATGAGAGTAAGAAGGCCTGGATAGAGCAGTTACAGCTGGTAGTAGTACAGAATAGGAGTGTCCAGAGATTCACCCATTCTTTAGATGAAGAGTTACTCCATTTCACAGCAGATGCTTTGTTTTGGGACTCTGGTGAAGAGCAGAGCTGTCAGCACAGCATGCGGTGAGACGAGGCATCTGCTCCAGTCTACATCTCCTGTTGCAAAACAGCACATCAAAATACGCGGTATATCCAACAACAAAGGCTAGGAAGGAAGAGTTGACCCCAAAAGCAGGTTATTCAAAATAGCTACAGGACTTAGGAGAGAGATGCTAAGCACTCAGGACCGTTCCTGACGGCAGTCGCTGTCCCGGGAGCTTAGCAAAGGTAAAATTCATACAGGAGCCTCGAATGGGTATTTCGCCTTTCATTTCCTATCTGGTCGTTACGTGGCTGGGTTTAGCAGGGTACCAGGGGCGCCAGCTCCCACAGCTGTATTTACGGCTGTAGCGAGAGTAGGGGTAGCAGTCCCAAGAACCCCACGGACCCCTGCTGTAGCCCCAGGAGCTGCAAGGGCTCCAGCAGTCGTAGTCCCGGTAGCGGTAGCCAGTGCCCCAGGTGCGGGGCCACCAGCAGTCGTCGTCCCACTCGTTCTGGTAGCAGTAAGTCATCGTGGTGCGATGGAGGGAGGCAAGTCTGAAACACAGCAGAAGAGGAGGAGGTAAGGTCTGTCCCAGAGGCCAAGTGGCAGCTTGCTGCTTCGAGCAACCCCCGTGTAAGCCTGGGAAAGAGGGAGAGGAGAGAAGGACGAACACGGGAACCGACCAAACATCTCCCTTCGAGGCTGTACCCTGGCTCCTTCTTGCCCAGCTCGCTCCTTTCTGTGTTTCCCCCTTCTTTGCTCCATAAAAATCTTTAACGCTGCTTTTCTTGTTGCCATTGCTTAGAATTGACAGCCTGGATCCAGAGGGTATTTTGCGAGAGGATGTTGTTAGGATTAGGTCCTGTGTTTCGGTGTCCGATGGTTCTCTAAAGCCCGTAAGCGAACAGACCCTAGTTCAGGAATTAATTCTGCCAGTTTTTACACTTGAGAGAAGACACCACGGAGCAACTCCTCCCCCTGTGCAAGTCAGCAGTGCTTTGCTGAGCAAAGCAGCTTGTTTGTTTGGACCCGTGTCGTGCCTTAATTGCCAGTTGAAGATATACTTGCTTTTCTTTGGAAAGAATTGGAAAAATGTAATGCGTCGTCTGCTTCAAAAGAAAGAAGCCTCAACTGCTTCAGTATATCATAAAACAAGGACATTTCTCATAGCGCACGCCTAGATGAGACAATCTTCTAAGCTTACGTGGGCACCCTAACATCTCATTTTTAACAAAAAGAATTGTACCTGCATGGCTGCGAAATCGCAGCCTTTGCTTTTCAAGTATAACTACTGTCAGTCTAGCAATCCAGCAAACCCACGGCATCTACGCAGCAATAAAGACTCTGGAGTAAGTCCGACTTACCAAGTGGAGTGAGAATGGAAGTCCGGAGAGGTGAGTGGAGAGCCCTGGGTTTCCCTCCCTTTTATACCTTGATGCGAGCAAGCCTACTGCGCTTTAAAACGCACGCTCATCACAAACCAAATTGTCTTGTGCCCGTCATTCCTTCAGTTGATGTAATTGTTTCTCTTGGTTTGTGCTTCTTAGTCAGTTGTCGGCTTCCCGGAAAACGTGACATCGCATTACAGTTTTCTTTCATGTTCAGGCTTCTTGGGTCGATGATATTTGCCCAATTAGTGTGGTGTAATCCGAGTTGTACCAGGAAAGGGAAGGAAGGCTATTGAGAGCAGAATTAGTTGACGTTCACAGTCGCAGTTTTGGAGGGATGGAGAAATTTCAGTGTGTGAAGTCTGCAATGCCTCTGGATTGGCTTGCGAAGAAAGAATCTCAAAGTTTTTGCAGAAATCGTAATCCCTGGAAAGCATTTCTTGGTGGGGTGTTTGTTTTGATTTCCAAATTGCATTTTTAGGTCAGAAGATTGGTATTATTTGTCGTTATGTTTTTGGGTAGCATTTCCAGCTCAAAAGCAGGAGCACAAGGTGTTTGGAGTAGGGGCCAAGTCTGGCCTGTACCTTGCTGCAACCAAATAGGCACGGACGTGTTCGTGGTGTACCGTGACCTGCCAGAGGAAAGCCGTTCCGTAGACAATCTGAGTGCACCCTCAGTAAGTTTGCAGATGACACCAAATTGGGAGGGATGGTTGATCTGCTGGAGGGCAGGCAGGCGCTACAGCGGGACCTGGACAGGCTGGATCGATGGGCCGAGGCCAAGTGTATGAGGTTCAACAAGGCCAAGTGCCGGGTCCTGCACTTGGGACACACCAACCCCAGGCAGCGCTACAGGCTTGGGGGGGGGAGCAGCTGGAAAGTTCCCGGCGGAAAAGGACCTGGGGGTGTTGGTTGACAGCCAACTGAATATGAGCCAGCAGTGTGCCCAGGTGGCCAAGAAGGCCAACGGCATCCTGGCCTGTATCAGCACTAGTGTGGCCAGCAGGAGTAGGGAAGTGATTGTCCCCCTGTACTCGGCCCTGGTGAGGCCGCACCTCGAGTACTGTGTTCAGTTTTGGGCCTCTCGCTCCAAGACAGACATTGAAGTGCTGCAGCGTGTCCAGAGACTGGCAACGAGGCTGGTGAAGGGTCTGGAACACAAGTGCTGTGAGGAGCGGCTGAGGGAACTGGGGATGTTTAGTCTGGAGAAAAGGAGGCTGTGAGGGGAGACCTTCTTGCTCCCTACAACTACCTGAAAGGAGGTTGTAGAGAGATGGGGGTCAGTCTCTTCTCCCTAGTAACAGACGATAGAACAAGAGGAAATGGCCTCAAGTTGCGCCAGGGGAGGTTCAGATTGGACGTTCGTAAAAGTTTCTTCACCGAAAGGGTTGTCGGGCATTGGAACAGGCTGCCCAGGGAGGTGGTGGAGTGCCCATCCCTGGAGGGATTCAAAAGCCGTTTAGACGAGGCCCTAAGGAGTATGATTTAGTGGGGGACTTGGTAGTGCTAGGTTAACGGTTGGACCCGATGATCTTGGAGGTTTCTTCCAACCAGAACGATTCTATGATTCTATGATTTACTTGCTTGCTATACTCCACCAATTCCTTGTACTGAACTTCAACAACCACCTCCTGAGTAAACAGAGGAGGAAACTGGGGGCCTTTTTGGTGTAAGAACAGCGGACATATTTTTGAATAAGGTAAAGATTTAGTGACAAGACTTTGAGAGCCGTAAAGCAGGTAGCAGTCAAGAAGAAATCGAAAGGCTTTCAAGGACAACTAAGGATGTTTGCAATTTCCAGGCTTTGCACCATGTATGAAATAACCGTACAGACTCGGTCTTCTGGAGAGCCAGCTCAAACAAGGTCAATCTACTTGGATCCAAAAAAATCTGCTTAGTGATTGTTTACCCTTCAATCGGAAAATGATTCACTCAGGGGTTTGTTAAAAGGAACATGATAAACCGAACAGGAACGTATCTCTGTAATAACAGTAGTTTTCCTGCAAAGTCCGCGGATTGCTAAACAGGGTTTAATGTGACATCTTGATGTTGTTGAGGTGTTCGACTTAATGCTGTTAATGACAGTGAATAATGCTGAGCGCTGTGAATGTGACCCGCTAAGCAAGAACATCCCGGTCTGCCCTGGTGACCTTCACCTCAAACCCCTGCTGTTTACTCGCAGCTAAAGGAAGGCTAATAAGAGGCAGGTCATATGTTCCGGGCCTTTCTCTAAATTTTGACTATCAAAGCCTACATGGATACTTATTAAAGATTTACAAGTACAAAGAGATTTATTATTTAAATGGTAATACTGCGGTATGCGAAAACGCCTCAGTGTTATGTAACGCAGTTTCTAAAAACGTGTATCAGGTTGTCCTGTTTCTATGCTTTACTGAGGTTGTGATTAATAGCTTCAGAATTGGGTCTCTGAAGGTTTTTTTCTCTACAAATACGTCATAGGCATACCATTTTAATGCTTCGAAGCCAATGTTCTAGCTGAATCAATCGGCAGGCAATATCCTATTGCGTGACGGCCTCAAGTCAAAGAAATGGTCTTTCCCCCTTTGCTAGTCACAGGAAATGTTGGAAGGGCATGGTAATAACGTGCCGTTCCACGTGTCATTGGAGTTGTGAAATACATGAAAGAGAGAGGCTACCCCTTCCACGGTATTTCAGAAGAAAAAGGCACACCAAAAGTACGTGGGCCAACATGCCTGGCGAGGCTGGGCTTCCAAAAATGACATTTGTAAGTCGTACGTCTTTGTGTATTCTTGTGGCTTGTTGCTGCTCCAAACGAGTGAATTCAGCGTGATGATACCAAGGGTTAATTGCCATATATAGTTTTGAGATGAAAGCAAGCCGGTGGGTGTAGCCTGCACGTTGCAGTGCAGGACCAACAATCAGAACCCCTGGGGAGAACCGGTGTATCAATGAGAAAGAGTCATGAAGGACGCAAACCGCGTTTGGTAATTGGCGCTGACCCAGAGCACGGACACGCCTTCCACGTGTCGGGCGGGACTGGGCGCTCTATAAAAACCCGCGCTGCTGTGAATAACGCATTCGCTTCTCCTGCCTTATCCTCCTTGCAGAAGTAGGTAAGTCGGAATAGATTTAGAAAACCTAGTGAATGACAAAGGGATGTATCTGATGCTTCCCCTCTCTTGCCCCCCCTCACTGTTGGGATCATTGCCTTACGGGCTTTTTTCTTCCCTGGGGTGTTCTAGGCTTGCCTCCCTCCATCGCACCACGATGACTTACTGCTACCAGAACCAGTGGGACGACGACTGCTGGTGGCCCCGCACCTGGGGCACCGGCTACCGCTACCGGGACTACGACTGCTGGAGCCCTTGCAGCTCCTGGGGCTACAGCAGGGGTCCGTGGGGTTCTTGGGACTGCTACCCCTACTCTCGCTACAGCCGTAAATACAGCTGTGGGAGCTGGCGCCCCTGGTACCCCTGCTAAATGCAGCAGGGTGGCATGGGAAACGAGGGCTGAGGCTTGGTGACCGAATTCACGGCTGCTGTTAGGGGGAGAGTTTGCAGGAGCTCTGAGTCCAGGGCTGCCGCTGAAAGCTGTAGTGTTTTGGAGAGCTCAGTGTTTCTGTAAAACTTCTTCAATGTTCTTCCAAAATGTCTTGTCTTCCTTTTTCCCTCCTGACCTCTTTACCCTGCATGGGCTTGGGTGGTGTAAAGGAAGCAGGGCTTAAGGTGGGTTGACACGGGTGAACAACTTCTTAACTCCTTTAGAGTTCTTTCCCAGCCAACGTTATTGAAATCTAGAGCGTCCCTGTAGTAGCCTTCCTACGGACTTGTTTCTGACTTCACTGCTTTGGAAGCTCTACCAAAGACACAGTAAATCATCCCATCTGGTTTGTTTCACTGAACTCAAAGCAAGTGGAAGAGTTTGAAACTGGCAATGGATAGTCAAATGTTACAGCTGTACCAGCCAAAATGGCACCAATGAGACCGGGAGGTTTTCTGCAGATGTAAACCAATCTCTGTACGCGTTCCTTCTGCCTCTACTTTCTGTATTACTTTGGATGCTGATTGTGAGCTTTCTTCTTATTAAAACTGTTAGAGCATCATTCCCTGTCCTTGTTTTTCCTTTGCTGTCTTGGAGGTACTCAGATTTTTATTCCCCACTTGGTATGTTTTACGGAGACATACTGCGCCCTGGAGCTTTGCTGAGTGTCAGCCGAACCCTGAGCGCACATTTTGCAAACTGATAACCCAGTAGTATCTCAGAAAGCGAAGTCACCCATTCTGGGACTTCCGAGGAAGGGTTTGGAAATGTTCTTTTCAATTGACCTTAGCATCACAGCGTGTGTGCAGACCTTGGCCGTAAGAGCACCACATCTTAGTGCTTCGTCAATGCACAGGCTGCCTGCAGGCAAACCCGATTTAACTGAGGAAGAAGCCAGGAAGTTGGGAGAAAATTCCTGATTCTCAAGCGCTCTTGTGCCGGCAAAGGCTGGGACGCTTTCTGGATTTAGAGACCTGATCTGTTACACCGCCGAAAATGGCACCCTCTCCGCTCACCTTATGAAGTGCTGTCAGGACAAGTGTTTGCAAGTGTTACTGCGAGGCTGCGTTTGAACGACAACGAGACGGCGTGAAGTTCCCAGGCTGCACAATCCCGCGGTGGTTGTCAGGGTGCGATCCCTTGACGCAAGTCTAAAGCGTCTCTGTTGCTCGTGACTGAAGTACCTAACTGGCAGCAGTAGTAACCTGTCAATAGTAGGATGCTGGAACACAGTCTAGGTACCAAAGAGCCGGTGAAGTGCTTTGAAAGTCCTGTTAAACCCTAGAACCCTTAGTGTGGATGTAATTGCCGTCCTTTGAACACAGAGGCGCTTTGAGGGCAGTCTCACCCGAGGAACAGAGCTCAATGGTGCTACAATACACCCATCTACACGAGCACAAAATTAATTGCCAACCTTTGGAAGGAAAGCTGTGGGTTCCGCTTGCAGCAGCTTTTGGGATGGAGCTTTCTGGTGGCTTCTGAGGAGCGTTGCTCCTGGGAAGGCACTCACCGACTCTGGTGCCTGACGTGGTGCCTGCAGAAGCACAGGGCAAGTTGCTGTTCAATCTGTATCTTGACGTTAATGTCTATCAATTTATCCAGAACTGCTCATAATTTCAGTTTTTCATTGGCTAAATCAAGTAAATAAAATCTGGAAAATTATGAATAAGTTACTAAGCAAAACTGGATATTAAGTGTGTCAGAGCACACTAAGAGACAACATTAGCTCACAATAATTGCTAGTATCTCAGTAGTTCTACAGACTGTTTATGGACTTAGCTGCTTTAAGAGGGGTCCTAATTAAAAGAAAGAGTTAGAAATTCATGGAATGGCACACGTGTATGTGTTTCTTCCACTCCAGGAAAGCTTAAGACTAGAAAGAAATCTACATTTCTGAGATGAGAAGCCAAAGGAAGTAGTTGTAGGGTCTATTATGGTTGTTTGTACAGAGCCACAGTCAAATGAAAAATTTGAAGGCTATAAAATCACATTCTGACTAAAGTGTATGTTGAAATGTCTCAACATGTACTTTTGCAGTGACTATTATTCAATAATGAAGCACTTAACAGGAGCAGTAAGTTTTTAATAAAGTAATAACACGCTGTAAAAGTATAAAATAGTTACGAGCGTCTGAGAAGTGCTTTGAACTTCTCAGACTCAACGTGGAAAAATGTGGAGACATCATATACTTCTGCTTGAGAAAAGGCTCATTAAGCAACAAATGAATTCACTGATATTTTTCCTTTAAAAGCTGCCCCTTACAATGGGACTAATAGCTTGTTTGTATCTGTTGTGTGCTACAACACAAGGGTGTCTATCACAAGCTGTTGAACCTCTCACAAACCATGTTTGCTGACCCACTTGCTGTTGGATACTTAAACCTGTGGCTTGAGCTTCATTATCAACATATCTCTGACCAATGTGAAGAGTGAATTCATACAAACCAACCAACAGCCAGGTTATTGATGCAATACCTATTCTTTAATGGGGATGGAAAATGCAATAGACAGTGACAGCAGGAAACAAAACAACACAGAAACGATGAATTGGAAACACGAAAATCATAAGGGTGCAGCAAGGCACAACCCAGGACTCCACCCCAAAGAGTTCCCACTGCAGGCTGGGAGTCTCCCAGCCGGGCAGAGCAGGGGAGACTCACATCCGAGGATGAGTACGGCTTCGCTGTATTGCAGCGAGAGGTGAGCTCTTGGAGACAGGGCTGGAAACCCTAAAGCCACCAGCAGAAGATCTGCAAGGTTCTTCTGTGCAAAGGAGCAAGGATCATAAAGTTCACGTAGCTGCTTTGCCACAGCCTAAAGAGGGGCGGAAAGCTTTGTTCTGTGTCTGGTGGTAGGAGACAAGAGCGGCTACTTGTGAGGACCCAGGGCAGATGCAGCACTGAACTCCATGGATATTTGGGGCTTAGCAGGGCCCGCAGTTGCCACTGAGGTACCTGTGGCATCGAGCCCAGCCACTGTATCCGCAGCTCCCAAAGCCTCCAGAGCCCCCAGAAAGCCCATAACATCCGTAGCCCCCAAGGCCTCCATAGCCCCCAAGGCCCCCATAGCCCCCAAGGCCGCCATAGCCCCCAAGGCTGCCATACAGCCCACTGCCCCCTCCGACTCCGTAACCACCACGGCCTCCAAAAGTGCCGCCGTAGCCCCCTCCGACGCTGGGGAATCCTGCTGAGCCAACAACGCTGTTCTGTGGGAAGGAGCTGAGGATGGGCCCGGGTAAGGTGACCACGGAGGGCGGGGGCTGGATCACCACAGTGGAGTCGGGGCACTGCTGCACGCAGGGCTGGTTGCAAGTGTCAGCCAGTGGGGCTGGGACGGCCACCCCGCAGGAAGGGACGCACAGGCTGGAGCAGGACATCCTTTGGTTCAGGAGGTGAAGCTGCAAGACAAGGCAGAGGTTGGGATCAGTGCAGGGCCCGATCCCCAATCCCTCCTGGCTCTCTTGCACTTGGAGCCTGTGTCCTAGGAGACGCTCTGGACCATCCTGGGCAGTCAGAGCAAAACCACGTTCCACAGTGGAAATGCTGCCGTAGACCCCTTGTTCCCCTCACGGGCCCTAGGTCCGGACTTGCCCACAGCAGAGAGGAAAAACTCCCTCATCCAAAGAAGATGCAAAGTTACCGAGCTCCCAAGGGACTCGAGTGCATTGGTGTACTCAGGGCGTTGGACCTGCAAGTTGACATTTCCATCCTTTCCATAGCTCTGAAACAGCGCTGGCCCATCCTAACTAAGCACTGTGAAAGAGTGGTGGAGCCGACAGCAAAAGAAACCCGGAGAAAGCCGCTGCTGAGGAAGGAAAGAGAGAGGTAAGAGTTGGACTTACCAAAATGATCAGGAGAGTCAAGCGGAGGAAGCTGGATAGAGGGCTGCGAAGCCCTTGGCTCTTTTATACATGTCCTCACTGCCCGGGGCATTGGCCAATGGGTGGTGGCATAAGCCCCAACTAATCGTGAAATCAAGGGAACAAGCCTCATGAAACAAATTGTGATGTAGGACAATTATATCCACCCTCACTGGGTACACCAGTGAGCACACGTGCCCTGGAGGAGCAAGAGGTGATGGGAGGGAAGTCCGTGACACATCATGACATGAAAGACAAGGCGCTGCTGTAGCTGACCTGGCAGCACCAATAAACCCTGATCTGTCCCTAATCCCACCACTTGGCCTGCGTGCCAGAGTCCTGAGCATCTTGCCGAAGTGCTTTGCAATCCTGCATACAGCCATCACGCCTGTCATTACCTCTCTTTTACAGGCTGGTAAACAGAGGCGCTGGACGTTGAGCAACGGAAGCAGTTATCCCACCCACCCACGGCAGCTCCCAAATGCCAACCATCACCCCATGCCAGCGAGGTCTGGCGGGATTGCAGTACGAGGTGCAAGGGTTGTCCCTAAACATTGGGCATTTTCCTGCCACTACATGACATGATGATTTGTATCTCCCCAATTCACTTGGCCATGCAAAGAGCAGAGCAGATGGGTCCCATGTGGGACGAAGCCCCATCTATGAAGAATGCTGGCACAGCCGTGGGTGGGCGGGCAGTGGGATCAGGCACTGGAGACCTGTGGGAGGAGAGACATAGATGGCGGAGCAGGAGGGCAGGAACAGGACCAAGACACTCTAAGATCTTTCAGCATGTGTCTGTGAGCGTGGTCCTCCCCAAGCCCCCTCTGGAGAGACTCGATTACTCAGCTGGGCAGCAAGGGCTGTGGGCTAGGAGAGGCACCCACAGGAGAGCCAGGCCACGCTCCCCGCAGGCACAGCCATGCTGACTCTGGGCGCGTGGCTGGGCTGCTGCTGAATGTGGCGTGCTTGGGCAGAGCAATCTTCGGCCAGATACCTGAGACTCTTCCGTGTAAGCAAAGTGGGGATTAGAGACAGATTTGGGATTTTTTGGTGCCACCAGGTCAGCTACAGCAGCGCCTTGTCTTTCATGTCATGATGTGTCACGGATTTCCCTCCCATCATCTCTTGCTCCTCCAGGGCACGTGTGCTCACTGGTGTACCCAGTGAGGATGGATATAATTGTCCTACATCACAATTTGTTTCATGAGGCTTGTTCCCTTGATTTCACGATTAGTTGGGGCTTATGCCACCACCCATTGGCCGATGCCCCGGGCAGTCTGGGACATGTATAAAAGAGCCAAGGGCTTCGCAGCCCTCTATCCAGCTTCCTCCGCTTGACTCTCCTGATCATTTTGGTAAGTCCAACTCTTACCTCCCTCTTTCCTTCCTCAGCAGCGGCTATCTTCAGGTTTCTTTTGCTGTGGGCTCCACCACTCTTTCACAGTGCTTAGTTAGGATGGGCCCCCGCTGTTTCTGAGCTATGGAAAGGATGGAAATGTCAACTTGCAGGTCCAACGCCCTGAGTACACCAATGCACTCGAGTCCCTTGGGAGCTCGGTGACTTTGCATCTTCTTTGGGTGAGGGAGTTTTTCCTCTCTGCTGTGGGCAAGTCCGGACCTAGGGCCCGTGAGGGGAACAAGGGGTCTATGGCAGCATTTCCACTGTGGAACGTGGTTTTGCTCTGACTGCCCAGGATGGTCCAGAGCGTCTCCTAGGACACAGGCTCCAAGTGCAAGAGAGCCAGGAGGGATTGGGGATCGGGCCCTGCACTGATCCCAACCTCTGCCTTGTCTTGCAGCTTCACCTCCTGAACCGAAGGATGTCCTGCTCCAGCCTGTGCGTCCCTTCCTGCGGGGTGGCCGTCCCGGCCCCACTGGCTGACACTTGCAACCAGCCCTGCGTGCAGCAGTGCCCCGACTCCGTTGTGGTGATCCAGCCCCCGCCCGCGGCGGTCACCTTACCCGGGCCCATCCTCAGCTCCTTCCCGCAGAACAGCGTTGTTGGCTCGGCGGGATTCCCCAGCGTTGGAGGGGGCTACGGCGGCACTTTTGGAGGCCGTGGTGGTTACGGAGTCGGAGGGGGCAGTGGGCTGTATGGCAGCCTTGGGGGCTATGGCGGCCTTGGGGGCTATGGGGGCCTTGGGGGCTATGGAGGCCTTGGGGGCTATGGATGTTATGGGCTTTCTGGGGGCTCCAGAGGCTTTGGGAGCTGCGGATACGGCGGCTGGCGCCGAGGCCACAGGTACCCCAGTGGCAACTGCGGGCCCTGCTAAGCCCCACACTGAGTCCGGCCACACATGAAGGACAGCTCCAGAAAAGCCCCCGGCACATCCTGACCCAACACCCTGAGAAGGCACTTCTCTTCCACATTGCTGGGCTCCGGAGCTTGGACGCCTCGTGCCTGTTTGGCGCTGAATTCTGCCTTCCTCCTGCCCTGCTTGATCATCCCTTCCAGACTCGCTGCCCCTGACCACGCAGCCCCACGTTAGGTGCCTGCTCCTGCGGCACGGCTGAGGCTCGCTGTGGCTCTGCCCACTGCCAGCAGATGGGGGAATGCCCTGGCCAAGGCCCTGCTCTTCTCCCCACTCCCTCCTCCCCTGGAACCGCAATAAAAGCTGTTTTGCATCGCAATGTCGACCCATGGGTTTTCTTGCTCCTTCCTTCTTCTTTCCCACCTCTCCCACACCTCAGGGCGTGTGGGTCTGGGCTGCTTGAATCTCCCATGGGAGCACCCTTGCAGCATGTGGGCAGTTTGGTCAGTGTGTTACAGCTGATGACAACAGTCCCAGCTGGGTCTTGCAGAGCACAGCCCACTGAGCTTCCTCCAGTCTCCCACCAGCAACACACACTATAAGTTCCCAATGCCCACAATTTAAATTTGTGAATGTGCCATACGCGTCTTGCAGAAGCTCTTCCAAATGCTCGGCACACGCAGCATGCCTGGCATTGTCTCCTTTTCTTGGCTTGTGAACGGTCACATCTGGAGGTCCAGGCAAATGCAGAGACAACCACTGCATGGACAGGGCTGCTGGCCATGCCCCTGTGCCAAGGTAGAGGGGGGGGGCACTGGGAAGGGCTAACACACAGCCAACTTTTCCCAAGTTTCCTCTCAGAGCCATCAAACGGCCACGGCTATCCAGTCGCGTGAAGGGCAAAGCTCTCTGAGCAGGAGGTTGGGCTGCCTGCCCTCCTGAGGTTCCTCCCTGCCCCAGGGAGCTTCTAATCGTGTGACCCCGGCACTGCACGGTGGCCTTGGACAGAGACGGTTCTGGCCAGAGCCATCAGGAAGAGCTGTTGGTCTCTGCTGGGGAGCTTGGGAAAGGAGGCGTCATCCGCAACTGTGAACACAGAGGATGGGAATAAAGGCAGCAAACCGGCAGGAGCAGGCATTCGTCTTTTCCACTGCCTGAACGGAAGTTTGCACAGCTTCTCTCCTCCTTGATGATGGATCTGGCCAAGCTCAAGAGGCGTGCCCAGGTGCACCTCCTGAGGTTCAACAAGGACAACTGCAAGGTCCTGCACCTGGGTTGGAGCAACCCCTGCTATCAATAGAGGCTGGGGGATGTAGGGATCGAGAGCAGCCCTGCTGAGAAGGACCTGGGGGTACTGGTGGATGAAAAGCTGGACATGAGCCAGCAATGTGTGCCCGCAGCCCAGAAGGCCAACCGTGTCCTGCACTGCATCCCCATCAGCGTGGCCAGCAGGGCGAGGGAGGGGATTCTGCCCCTGTGCTCCGCTCTGGTGAGACCTCCCTGCAGTGCTGCGTCCAGCTCTGGGGCCTCAGCACAAGAAGGACATGGACCTGCTGGAGCGGGGCCAGAGGAGGCCACAAAAATGATCCGAGGGCTGGAGCACCTGAAGACAGGCTGAGAGAGTTGGGGTTGTTCAGCCTGGAGAAGAGAAGGCTCCGGGGAGACCCTAGTGCAGCCTTTCAGTCCCTAAAGGGGACTTATAGGAAAGATGGGGACAGACTTTTTAGCAGGGCCTGCTGTGATAGGAGAAGGGGGAATGGTTTTAAGCGAAAGGAGGGGCGATTTAGAGTAGTTGATAGAAGGAAGAAGGTTTTCACACTGAGGGTGGTGAGGCCCTGGCACAGGTTGCCCAGAGAGGTGGGAGATGCCCCATCCCTGGAAACATTCCAGGTTAGGCTGGAGGGGGCTCTGGGCAACCTGCTCTAGTTGAGGATGTCCCTGCTCGTGGCAGGGGGTTGGACTAGATGGCCCTGAAAGATCCCTTCCCACCCAATCTGTTCTATGATTCTATGATGTTTCCATCTCTGCCCATGCCCAGATGTACCCAGATGCCTCTGCGCTGACTGTGGGCCATCTGCCGTGTCCTGGCTCACGTGGTGTCCCCTGCATGTCTGCTGAGGGCACGGTGGTGGAAGGGGGTGTTGGTGACCCCATCACAGGTGCTGTGGCTGGGTGCTTTGCGGGAGTGGGGCAGTGTGGGCTACTTTGTGGGCTGATGTGTGAGGAAGGGCACAATGGGCCAGCAAAGTGTGGTCCCGAGCCCCGGGCTGTGGGAAGCTCTCCTGTGCTGCCTGGGCAGAGCTGTGTCCCCAGCTGCGGGTGGGTGACACAGGGAATGCCGGGAAGAGCCTCTGCTCCAGCGGTGGGGAGAAGACGGGGCTAAAAGTGCTCCAAGGGGCAGTGGGAGAGAGGGGAAAAGCAGAAGGAGGAAGAGGAGGGTTGCAGGAAGTTGTAGGTGATGGAGGGAAGGCAGCTGGGGAGGTGCTGGGGGTTGACACCCTCTCCCCAATCGACCCACGGCCTCCCAAGTGGCTCTGAGCCGGGCCTTTGCCCTCGCGTGGCTCCGTTGGCGTCCCAAGCCTCGCAGCCCTGAGGCTGCAGGCAGCCCATGGGCAATGGCCAGAGTGGGCAGCCAACTCATCGCGGGGCCAACAGCTCTTGTTGTGTCCAGGGAGCCAGTGCTGCCTCTTGGGGTAGTGGGTATTGGGGAAGGATCAAGAAAACCCATGGGTCGACATTGTGATGCAAAACAGCTTTTATTGCGGTTCCAGGGGAGGAGGGAGTGGGGAGAAGAGCAGGGCCTTGGCCAGGGCATTCCCCCATCTGCTGGCAGTGGGCAGAGCCACAGCGAGCCTCAGCCGTGCCGCAGGAGCAGGCACCTAACGTGGGGCTGCGTGGTCAGGGGCAGCGAGTCTGGAAGGGATGATCAAGCAGGGCAGGAGGAAGGCAGAATTCAGCGCCAAACAGGCACGAGGCGTCCAAGCTCCGGAGCCCAGCAATGTGGAAGAGAAGTGCCTTCTCAGGGTGTTGGGTCAGGATGTGCCGGGGGCTTTTCTGGAGCTGTCCTTCATGTGTGGCCGGACTCAGTGTGGGGCTTAGCAGGGCCCGCAGTTGCCACTGAGGTACCTGTGGCCTCGGCGCCAGCCGCCGTATCCGCAGCTCCCAAAGCCTCCGGAGCCCCCAGAAAGCCCATAACATCCGTAGCCCCCAAGGCCTCCATAGCCCCCAAGGCCCCCATAGCCCCCAAGGCCGCCATACAGCCCACTGCCCCCTCCGACTCCGTAACCACCACGGCCTCCAAAAGTGCCGCCGTAGCCCCCTCCGACGCTGGGGAATCCCGCCGAGCCAACAACGCTGTTCTGCGGGAAGGAGCTGAGGATGGGCCCGGGTAAGGTGACCGCCGCGGGCGGGGGCTGGATCACCACAACGGAGTCGGGGCACTGCTGCACGCAGGGCTGGTTGCAAGTGTCAGCCAGTGGGGCCGGGACGGCCACCCCGCAGGAAGGGACGCACAGGCTGGAGCAGGACATCCTTCGGTTCAGGAGGTGAAGCTGCAAGACAAGGCAGAGGTTGGGATCAGTGCAGGGCCCGATCCCCAATCCCTCCTGGCTCTCTTGCACTTGGAGCCTGTGTCCTAGGAGACGCTCTGGATCATCCTGGGCAGTCAGAGCAAAACCACGTTCCACAGTGGAAATGCTGCCGTAGACCCCTTGTTCCCCTCACGGGCCCTAGGTCCGGACTTGCCCACAGCAGAGAGGAAAAACTCCCTCATCCAGAGAAGATGCAAAGTCACCGAGCTCCCAAGGGACTCGAGTGCATTGGTGTACTCAGGGCGTTGGACCTGCAAGTTGACATTTCCATCCTTTCCATAGCTCAGAAACAGCGGGGGCCCATCCTAGCTAAGCACTGTGAAAGAGTGGTGGAGCCCACAGCAAAAGAAACCTGAAGATAGCCGCTGCTGAGGAAGGAAAGAGGGAGGTAAGAGTTGGACTTACCAAAATGATCAGGAGAGTCAAGCGGAGGAAGCTGGATAGAGGGCTGCGAAGCCCTTGGCTCTTTTATACATGTCCTCACTGCCCGGGGCATCAGCCAAGGGGCGGAGACAGAAACCCCAGGTAATTAGGGAATCAAGCGGACAAGCTTCATGACACTGATTTCATGTGATGCGAGACAATTACATGCCTCTTCATTGGGGACATCGGTGTGCAAACATGCCCTGGAGAGGATAGAGGTGATGGGAGGGACAGACCTTGACACATCATGACATGAAAGACAAGGCGCTGCTGTAGCTGACCTGGCAGCACCAATAAACCCCGATCTGTCCCTAATCCCTCACTTTGCTTACACGGAAGAGTCCCAGGCACCTTGCCAAAGATTGATCTGCCCAGCCATGCCACGCCAGGCTGCTGCTCCCTCAGACAAAGCACTCAGCAGCAGCCCAGCCCCGCGCCCAGCTCCAGCAGTGCCCAGCGTGCCTGTGCCTGCGGGGAGCGTGGCCATGTGCAGCCTGGCTCTCCGTGGGTGCCTCTCCGGGCACAGCCCTCATTGCCCAGCTGAGTACTCGAGTCTCTCCAGAGACGACTCGGGGAGCAGCACGTGCACAGACATGAGGCTGAAGGACCTGACGGTGATCTGGTCCAGTTGCTGCCCTTCTGCTCTTCCATATGCCTCCCCCCTCTCAGCCGTCTCCTGTGCCCTGTCCCGCTGCTGTGCTTATCCCGTCTGTACCAGCCCCCTGTGCGTACGGAGTTTCCCACATACGGGACCTGTGTCCTCTCCTCTTTGCGCGGCCGTCAAGTGAACCTGGGACCTAAAAATCGCAATGACTTCCAAGGGCTTAGAGCTGGGCAATTGATACAGATGCCTGTGGACACGAAGACCAGGAGATGCCCAGCCCTGCTGGCAACGGGAGATGGTGGGCCTTGGGAAGTCCCCCCGAGTGGGTGGGATGGCTTCTGCTTTGCCCAACCTCCTGGTGCCGCTGTGGTTACCAGCCTGTAAAAGAGAGATAATGACAGGCGTGATGGATGTGCACAGGATTGCAAAGCACTTCTGAAAGATGCTCAGGGCTCTGGCACGTAGGGAAAGTGGTGGGATTAGGGACAGATCGGGGTTTATTGGTGCTGCCAGGTCAGCTACAGCAGCGCCTTGTCTTTCATGTCATGATGTGTCATGGTCTGTCCCTCCCATCACCTCTATCCTCTCCAGGGCATGTTTGCACACCGATGTCCCCAATGAAGAGGCATGTAATTGTCTCGCATCACATGAAATCAGTGTCATGAAGCTTGTCCGCTTGATTCCCTAACTACCAGGGGTTTCTGTCTCCGCCCCTTGGCCGATGCCCCGGGCGGTCTGGGACATGTATAAAAGAGCCGAGATCTTCACAGCCCTCTATCCAGCTTCCTCCACTTGACTCTCCTGATCAACAGGGTAAGTCCAGCTCTTGGAAGATTCTTGGGGATTTCTCTCTCTCTCCCTCCCTCCTTGCCTCCTTAAAGCCCCTTCCCCACACCCTGGCCTAATCCCTAGTGCGTTTTCCAGGACTCCTTGCCTGCCTGAAAGATGTCCTGCTCCAGCCTGTGCGTCCCTTCCTGCGGGGTGGCCGTCCCCGCCCCACTGGCTGACACTTGCAACCAGCCCTGCGTGCAGCAGTGCCCCGACTCCACTGTGGTGATCCAGCCCCCGCCCTCCGTGGTCACCTTACCCGGGCCCATCCTCAGCTCCTTCCCACAGAACAGCGTTGTTGGCTCGGCAGGATTCCCCAGCGTCGGAGGGGGCTACGGCGGCACTTTTGGAGGCCGTGGTGGTTACGGAGTCGGAGGGGGCAGTGGGCTGTATGGCAGCCTTGGGGGCTATGGCGGCCTTGGGGGCTATGGAGGCCTTGGGGGCTATGGAGGCCTTGGGGGCTACGGATGTTATGGGCTTTCTGGGGGCTCTGGAGGCTTTGGGAGCTGCGGATACGGCGGCTGGCGCCGAGGCCACAGGTACCCCAGTGGCAACTGCGGGCCCTGCTAAGCCCCACACTGAGTCCGGCCACACATGAAGGACAGCTCCAGAAAAGCCCCCGGCACATCCTGACCCAACACCCTGAGAAGGCACTTCTCTTCCACATTGCTGGGCTCCGGAGCTTGGACGCCTCGTGCCTGTTTGGCGCTGAATTCTGCCTTCCTCCTGCCCTGCTTGATCATCCCTTCCAGACTCGCTGCCCCTGACCACGCAGCCCCACGTTAGGTGCCTGCTCCTGCGGCACGGCTGAGGCTCGCTGTGGCTCTGCCCACTGCCAGCAGATGGGGGAAAGCCCTGGCCAAGGCCCTGCTCTTCTCCCCACTCCCTCCTCCCCTGGAACCGCAATAAAAGCTGTTTTGCATCACAATGTCGACCCATGGGTTTTCTTGATCCTTCCCCAATACCCACTACCCCAAGAGGCAGCACTGGCTCCCTGGACACAACAAGAGCTGTTGGCCCCGCGATGAGTTGGCTGCCCACTCTGGCCATTGCCCATGGGCTGCCTGCAGCCTCAGGGCTGCGAGGCTTGGGACGCCAACGGAGCCACGCGAGGGCAAAGGCCCGGCTCAGAGCCACTTGGGAGGCCGTGGGTCGATTGGGGAGAGGGTGTCAACCCCCAGCACCTCCCCAGCTGCCTTCCCTCCATCACCTCCAACTTCCTGCAACCCTCCTCTTCCTCCTTCTGCTTTTCCCCTCTCTCCCACTGCCCCTTGGAGCACTTTTAGCCCCGTCTTCTCCCCACCGCTGGAGCAGAGGCTCTTCCTGGCATTCCCTGTGTCACCCACCCGCAGCTGGGGACACAGCTCTGCCCAGGTAGCACAGGAGAGCTTCCCACAGCCCGGGGCTCGGGACCACACTTTGCTGGCCCATTGTGCCCTTCCTCACACATCAGCCCACAAAGTAGCCCACACTGCCCCACTCCCGCAAAGCACCCAGCCACAGCACCTGTGATGGGGTCACCAACACCCCCTTCCACCACCGTGCCCTCAGCAGACATGCAGGGGACACCACGTGAGCCAGGACACGGCAGATGGCCCACAGTCAGCGCAGAGGCATCTGGGTACATCTGGGCATGGGCAGAGATGGAAACATCATAGAATCATAGAACAGATTGGGTGGGAAGGGATCTTTCAGGGCCATCTAGTCCAACCCCCTGCCACGAGCAGGGACATCCTCAACTAGAGCAGGTTGCCCAGAGCCCCCTCCAGCCTAACCTGGAATGTTTCCAGGGATGGGGCATCTCCCACCTCTCTGGGCAACCTGTGCCAGGGCCTCACCACCCTCAGTGTGAAAACCTTCTTCCTTCTATCAACTACTCTAAATCGCCCCTCCTTTCGCTTAAAACCATTCCCCCTTCTCCTATCACAGCAGGCCCTGCTAAAAAGTCTGTCCCCATCTTTCCTATAAGTCCCCTTTAGGGACTGAAAGGCTGCACTAGGGTCTCCCCGGAGCCTTCTCTTCTCCAGGCTGAACAACCCCAACTCTCTCAGCCTGTCTTCAGGTGCTCCAGCCCTCGGATCATTTTTGTGGCCTCCTCTGGCCCCGCTCCAGCAGGTCCATGTCCTTCTTGTGCTGAGGCCCCAGAGCTGGACGCAGCACTGCAGGGAGGTCTCACCAGAGCGGAGCACAGGGGCAGAATCCCCTCCCTCGCCCTGCTGGCCACGCTGATGGGGATGCAGTGCAGGACACGGTTGGCCTTCTGGGCTGCGGGCACACATTGCTGGCTCATGTCCAGCTTTTCATCCACCAGTACCCCCAGGTCCTTCTCAGCAGGGCTGCTCTCGATCCCTACATCCCCCAGCCTCTATTGATAGCAGGGGTTGCTCCAACCCAGGTGCAGGACCTTGCAGTTGTCCTTGTTGAACCTCAGGAGGTGCACCTGGGCACGCCTCTTGAGCTTGGCCAGATCCATCATCAAGGAGGAGAGAAGCTGTGCAAACTTCCGTTCAGGCAGTGGAAAAGACGAATGCCTGCTCCTGCCGGTTTGCTGCCTTTATTCCCATCCTCTGTGTTCACAGTTGCGGATGACGCCTCCTTTCCCAAGCTCCCCAGCAGAGACCAACAGCTCTTCCTGATGGCTCTGGCCAGAACCGTCTCTGTCCAAGGCCACCGTGCAGTGCCGGGGTCACATGATTAGAAGCTCCCTGGGGCAGGGAGGAACCTCAGGAGGGCAGGCAGCCCAACCTCCTGCTCAGAGAGCTTTGCCCTTCACGCGACTGGATAGCCGTGGCCGTTTGATGGCTCTGAGAGGAAACTTGGGAAAAGTTGGCTGTGTGTTAGCCCTTCCCAGTGCCCCCCCCCTCTACCTTGGCACAGGGGCATGGCCAACAGCCCTGTCCATGCAGTGGTTGTCTCTGCATTTGCCTGGACCTCCAGATGTGACCGTTCACAAGCCAAGAAAAGGAGACAATGCCAGGCATGCTGCGTGTGCCGAGCATTTGGAAGAGCTTCTGCAAGACGCGTATGGCACATTCACAAATTTAAATTGTGGGCATTGGGAACTTATAGTGTGTATTGCTGGTGGGAGACTGGAGGAAGCTCAGTGGGCTGTGCTCTGCAAGACCCAGCTGGGACTGTTGTCATCAGCTGTAACACACTGACCAAACTGCCCACATGCTGCAAGGGTGCTCCCATGGGAGATTCAAGCAGCCCAGACCCACACGCCCTGAGGTGTGGGAGAGGTGGGAAAGAAGAAGGAAGGATCAAGAAAACCCATGGGTCGACATTGCGATGCAAAACAGCTTTTATTGCGGTTCCAGGGGAGGAGGGAGTGGGGAGAAGAGCAGGGCCTTGGCCAGGGCTTTCCCCCATCTGCTGGCAGTGGGCAGAGCCACAGCGAGCCTCAGCCGTGCCGCAGGAGCAGGCACCTAACGTGGGGCTGCGTGGTCAGGGGCAGCGAGTCTGGAAGGGATGATCAAGCAGGGCAGGAGGAAGGCAGAATTCAGCGCCAAACAGGCACGAGGCGTCCAAGCTCCGGAGCCCAGCAATGTGGAAGAGAAGTGCCTTCTCAGGGTGTTGGGTCAGGATGTGCCGGGGGCTTTTCTGGAGCTGTCCTTCATGTGTGGCCGGACTCAGTGTGGGGCTTAGCAGGGCCCGCAGTTGCCACTGGGGTACCTGTGGCCTCGGCGCCAGCCGCCGTATCCGCAGCTCCCAAAGCCTCTGGAGCCCCCAGAAAGCCCATAACATCCATAGCCCCCAAGGCCTCCATAGCCCCCAAGGCCCCCATAGCCCCCAAGGCCGCCATAGCCCCCAAGGCTGCCATACAGCCCACTGCCCCCTCCGACTCCGTAACCACCACGGCCTCCAAAAGTGCCGCCGTAGCCCCCTCCAACGCTGGGGAATCCCGCCGAGCCAACAACGCTGTTCTGCGGGAAGGAGCTGAGGATGGGCCCGGGTAAGGTGACCACGGAGGGCGGGGGCTGGATCACCACAGTGGAGTCGGGGCACTGCTGCACGCAGGGCTGGTTGCAAGTGTCAGCCAGTGGGGCGGGGACGGCCACCCCGCAGGAAGGGACGCACAGGCTGGAGCAGGACATCTTTCAGGCAGGCAAGGAGTCCTGGAAAACGCACTAGGGATTAGGCCAGGGTGTGGGGAAGGGGCTTTAAGGAGGCAAGGAGGGAGGGAGAGAGAGAGAAATCCCCAAGAATCTTCCAAGAGCTGGACTTACCCTGTTGATCAGGAGAGTCAAGTGGAGGAAGCTGGATAGAGGGCTGTGAAGATCTCGGCTCTTTTATACATGTCCCAGACCGCCCGGGGCATCGGCCAAGGGGCGGAGACAGAAACCCCTGGTAGTTAGGGAATCAAGCGGACAAGCTTCATGACACTGATTTCATGTGATGCGAGACAATTACATGCCTCTTCATTGGGGACATCGGTGTGCAAACATGCCCTGGAGAGGATAGAGGTGATGGGAGGGACAGACCATGACACATCATGACATGAAAGACAAGGCGCTGCTGTAGCTGACCTGGCAGCACCAATAAACCCCGATCTGTCCCTAATCCCACCACTTTCCCTACGTGCCAGAGCCCTGAGCATCTTTCAGAAGTGCTTTGCAATCCTGTGCACATCCATCACGCCTGTCATTATCTCTCTTTTACAGGCTGGTAACCACAGCGGCACCGGGAGGTTGGGCAAAGCAGAAGCCATCCCACCCACTCGGGGGGACTTCCCAAGGCCCACCATCTCCCGTTGCCAGCAGGGCTGGGCATCTCCTGGTCTTCGTGTCCACAGGCATCTGTATCAATTGCCCAGCTCTAAGCCCTTGGAAGTCATTGCGATTTTTAGGTCCCAGGTTCACTTGACGGCCGCGCAAAGAGGAGAGGACACAGGTCCCGTATGTGGGAAACTCCGTACGCACAGGGGGCTGGTACAGACGGGATAAGCACAGCAGCGGGACAGGGCACAGGAGACGGCTGAGAGGGGGGAGGCATATGGAAGAGCAGAAGGGCAGCAACTGGACCAGATCACCGTCAGGTCCTTCAGCCTCATGTCTGTGCACGTGCTGCTCCCCGAGTCGTCTCTGGAGAGACTCGAGTACTCAGCTGGGCAATGAGGGCTGTGCCCGGAGAGGCACCCACGGAGAGCCAGGCTGCACATGGCCACGCTCCCCGCAGGCACAGGCACGCTGGGCACTGCTGGAGCTGGGCGCGGGGCTGGGCTGCTGCTGAGTGCTTTGTCTGAGGGAGCAGCAGCCTGGCGTGGCATGGCTGGGCAGAGCAATCTTTGGCAAGGTGCCTGGGACTCTTCCGTGTAAGCAAAGTGAGGGATTAGGGACAGATCGGGGTTTATTGGTGCTGCCAGGTCAGCTACAGCAGCGCCTTGTCTTTCATGTCATGATGTGTCAAGGTCTGTCCCTCCCATCACCTCTATCCTCTCCAGGGCATGTTTGCACACCGATGTCCCCAATGAAGAGGCATGTAATTGTCTCGCATCACATGAAATCAGTGTCATGAAGCTTGTCCGCTTGATTCCATAATTACCTGGGGTTTCTGTCTCCGCCCCTTGGCTGATGCCCCGGGCAGTGAGGACATGTATAAAAGAGCCAAGGGCTTCGCAGCCCTCTATCCAGCTTCCTCCGCTTGACTCTCCTGATCATTTTGGTAAGTCCAACTCTTACCTCCCTCTTTCCTTCCTCAGCAGCGGCTATCTTCAGGTTTCTTTTGCTGTGGGCTCCACCACTCTTTCACAGTGCTTAGCTAGGATGGGCCCCCGCTGTTTCTGAGCTATGGAAAGGATGGAAATGTCAACTTGCAGGTCCAACGCCCTGAGTACACCAATGCACTCGAGTCCCTTGGGAGCTCGGTGACTTTGCATCTTCTCTGGATGAGGGAGTTTTTCCTCTCTGCTGTGGGCAAGTCCGGACCTAGGGCCCGTGAGGGGAACAAGGGGTCTACGGCAGCATTTCCACTGTGGAACGTGGTTTTGCTCTGACTGCCCAGGATGATCCAGAGCGTCTCCTAGGACACAGGCTCCAAGTGCAAGAGAGCCAGGAGGGATTGGGGATCGGGCCCTGCACTGATCCCAACCTCTGCCTTGTCTTGCAGCTTCACCTCCTGAACCGAAGGATGTCCTGCTCCAGCCTGTGCGTCCCTTCCTGCGGGGTGGCCGTCCCGGCCCCACTGGCTGACACTTGCAACCAGCCCTGCGTGCAGCAGTGCCCCGACTCCGTTGTGGTGATCCAGCCCCCGCCCTCCGTGGTCACCTTACCCGGGCCCATCCTCAGCTCCTTCCCGCAGAACAGCGTTGTTGGCTCGGCAGGATTCCCCAGCGTCGGAGGGGGCTACGGCGGCACTTTTGGAGGCCGTGGTGGTTACGGAGTCGGAGGGGGCAGTGGGCTGTATGGCGGCCTTGGGGGCTATGGCGGCCTTGGGGGCTATGGAGGCCTTGGGGGCTATGGAGGCCTTGGGGGCTATGGATGTTATGGGCTTTCTGGGGGCTCCAGAGGCTTTGGGAGCTGCGGATACGGCGGCTGGCGCCGAGGCCACAGGTACCCCAGTGGCAACTGCGGGCCCTGCTAAGCCCCACACTGAGTCCGGCCACACATGAAGGACAGCTCCAGAAAAGCCCCCGGCACATCCTGACCCAACACCCTGAGAAGGCACTTCTCTTCCACATTGCTGGGCTCCGGAGCTTGGACGCCTCGTGCCTGTTTGGCGCTGAATTCTGCCTTCCTCCTGCCCTGCTTGATCATCCCTTCCAGACTCGCTGCCCCTGACCACGCAGCCCCACGTTAGGTGCCTGCTCCTGCGGCACGGCTGAGGCTCGCTGTGGCTCTGCCCACTGCCAGCAGATGGGGGAATGCCCTGGCCAAGGCCCTGCTCTTCTCCCCACTCCCTCCTCCCCTGGAACCGCAATAAAAGCTGTTTTGCATCACAATGTCGACCCATGGGTTTTCTTGATCCTTCCCCAATACCCACTACCCCAAGAGGCAGCACTGGCTCCCTGGACACAACAAGAGCTGTTGGCCCCGCGATGAGTTGGCTGCCCACTCTGGCCATTGCCCATGGGCTGCCTGCAGCCTCAGGGCTGCGAGGCTTGGGATGCCAACGGAGCCACGCGAGGGCAAAGGCCCGGCTCAGAGCCACTTGGGAGGCCGTGGGTCGATTGGGGAGAGGGTGTCAACCCCCAGCACCTCCCCAGCTGCCTTCCCTCCATCACCTCCAACTTCCTGCAACCCTCCTCTTCCTCCTTCTGCTTTTCCCCTCTCTCCCACTGCCCCTTGGAGCACTTTTAGCCCCGTCTTCTCCCCACCGCTGGAGCAGAGGCTCTTCCCGGCATTCCCTGTGTCACCCACCCGCAGCTGGGGACGCAGCTCTGCCCAGGCAGCACAGGAGAGCTTCCCACAGCCCGGGGCTCGGGACCACACTTTGCTGGCCCATTGTGCCCTTCCTCACACATCAGCCCACAAAGTAGCCCACACTGCCCCACTCCCGCAAAGCACCCAGCCACAGCACCTGTGATGGGGTCACCAACACCCCCTTCCACCACCGTGCCCTCAGCAGACATGCAGGGGACACCACGTGAGCCAGGACACGGCAGATGGCCCACAGTCAGCGCAGAGGCATCTGGGTACATCTGGGCATGGGCAGAGATGGAAACATCATAGAATCATAGAACAGATTGGGTGGGAAGGGATCTTTCAGGGCCATCTAGTCCAACCCCCTGCCACGAGCAGGGACATCCTCAACTAGAGCAGGTTGCCCAGAGCCCCCTCCAGCCTAACCTGGAATGTTTCCAGGGATGGGGCATCTCCCACCTCTCTGGGCAACCTGTGCCAGGGCCTCACCACCCTCAGTGTGAAAACCTTCTTCCTTCTATCAACTACTCTAAATCGCCCCTCCTTTCGCTTAAAACCATTCCCCCTTCTCCTATCACAGCAGGCCCTGCTAAAATGTCTGTCCTCATCTTTCCTATAAGTCCCCTTTAGGGACTGAAAGGCTGCACTAGGGTCTCCCCGGAGCCTTCTCTTCTCCAGGCTGAACAACCCCAACTCTCTCAGCCTGTCTTCAGGTGCTCCAGCCCTTGGATCATTTTTGTGGCCTCCTCTGGCCCTGCTCCAGCAGGTCCATGTCCTTCTTGTGCTGAGGCCCCAGAGCTGGACGCAGCACTGCAGGGGGGTCTCACCAGAGCAGAGCAGAGGGGCAGAATCCCCTCCCTCGCCCTGCTGGCCACGCTGATGGGGATGCAGTGCAGGACACGGTTGGCCTTCTGGGCTGCGGGCACACATTGCTGGCTCATGTCCAGCTTTTCATCCACCAGTACCCCCAGGTCCTTCTCAGCAGGGCTGCTCTCGATCCCTACATCCCCCAGCCTCTATTGATAGCAGGGGTTGCTCCAACCCAGGTGCAGGACCTTGCAGTTGTCCTTGTTGAACCTCAGGAGGTGCACCTGGGCACGCCTCTTGAGCTTGGCCAGATCCATCATCAAGGAGGAGAGAAGCTGTGCAAACTTCCGTTCAGGCAGTGGAAAAGACGAATGCCTGCTCCTGCCGGTTTGCTGCCTTTATTCCCATCCTCTGTGTTCACAGTTGCGGATGACGCCTCCTTTCCCAAGCTCCCCAGCAGAGACCAACAGCTCTTCCTGATGGCTCTGGCCAGAACCGTCTCTGTCCAAGGCCACCGTGCAGTGCCGGGGTCACATGATTAGAAGCTCCCTGGGGCAGGGAGGAACCTCAGGAGGGCAGGCAGCCCAACCTCCTGCTCAGAGAGCTTTGCCCTTCACGCGACTGGATAGCTGTGGCCGTTTGATGGCTCTGAGAGGAAACTTGGGAAAAGTTGGCTGTGTGTTAGCCCTTCCCAGTGCCCCCCCCCTCTACCTTGGCACAGGGGCATGGCCAACAGCCCTGTCCATGCAGTGGTTGTCTCTGCATTTGCCTGGACCTCCAGACGTGCCATCACTTGGCACATACGGGACAACCGGGTAATCGGGCCCAGTCAGCATGGGTTTATGAAAGGCAGGTCCTGCCTGAGCAACCTGATCTCCTTCTACGACATGGTGACCCGCCCTAGTGGATGAGGGAAAGGCTGTGGACGTTGTGTACCTGGACTTTTGTAAAGCCTTTGACACCGTCTCCCACAGCATCTTCCTGGAGAAACTGGCTACCCATGGCTTGGATGGGCATACTCTGCGCTGGGTAGGAAACTGGCTGGATGGCCGGGCCAAAAGAGTTGTGGTGAATGGAGTTAAATCCGGTTGGCGGCCAGTCACAAGTGGTGTTCCCCAGGGCTCAGTACTGGGGCCAGTTCTGTTCAATATCTTAATCAATGATCTGGATGAGGGGATTGAGTGCACCCTCAGTAAGTTTGCAGATGACACCAAATTGGGAGGGAGGCTTGATCTGCTGGAGGGCAGGCAGGCACTGCAGCGGGATCTGGACAGGCTGGATCGATGGGCCGAGGCCAATGGTATGAGAGTCAACAAGGCCAAGTGCCGGGTCCTGCACTTGGGACACAACAACCCCAGGCAACGCTACAGGCTTGGGGGGGAGTGGCTGGAAAGCTGCCCCGTGGAAAAGGACCTGGGGGTGTTGGTTGACAGCCAGCTGAATATGAGCCAGCAGTGTGCCCAGGTGGCCAAGAAGGCCAACGGCATCCTGGCCTGTATCAGCACTAGTGTGGCCAGCAGGAGTAGGGAAGTGATTGTCCCCCTGTACTCGGCCCTGGTGAGGCCCCACCTCGAGTACTGTGTTCAGTTTTGGGCCCCTCACTCCAAGAAAGACATTGAAGTGCTGCAGC
The DNA here is from genome assembly GCA_009819775.1 of Phoenicopterus ruber ruber. Lineage (NCBI taxonomy): Eukaryota > Metazoa > Chordata > Aves > Phoenicopteriformes > Phoenicopteridae > Phoenicopterus > Phoenicopterus ruber. The sequence continues at coordinate 1,140,283 of CM020242.1, forward strand.
GTGTCCAGAGACTGGCAACGAGGCTGGTGAAGGGTCTGGAACACAAGTGCTGTGAGGAGCGGCTGAGGGACCTGGGGATGTTTAGTCTGGAGAAAAGGAGGCTGAGGGGAGACCTTACTGCTCTCTACAACTACCTGAAAGGAGGTTGTAGAGAGATGGGGGTCAGTCTCTTCTCCCTAGTAACAGACGATAGAACAAGAGGAAATGGCCTCAAGTTGCGCCAGGGGAGGTTTAGATTGGACATTCGTAAAAATTTCTTCACCGAAAGGGTTGTCGGGCATTGGAACAGGCTGCCCAGGGAGGTGGTGGAGTGCCCATCCCTGGAGGGATTTGAAAGACGTTTAGACGAGGCCCTAAGGGATATGATTTAGTGGGGGACTTGGTAGTGATAGTTTAATGGTTGGACCCGATGATCTTGGAGGTTTCTTCCAACCAGAACGATTCTATGATTCTATGATTCTATGATTCTATGTGACCGTTCACAAGCCAAGAAAAGGAGACAATGCCAGGCATGCTGCGTGTGCCGAGCATTTGGAAGAGCTTCTGCAAGACGCGTATGGCACATTCACAAATTTAAATTGTGGGCATTGGGAACTTATAGTGTGTATTGCTGGTGGGAGACTGGAGGAAGCTCAGTGGGCTGTGCTCTGCAAGACCCAGCTGGGACTGTTGTCATCAGCTGTAACACACTGACCAAACTGCCCACATGCTGCAAGGGTGCTCCCATGGGAGATTCAAGCAGCCCAGACCCACACGCCCTGAGGTGTGGGAGAGGTGGGAAAGAAGAAGGAAGGATCAAGAAAACCCATGGGTCGACATTGCGATGCAAAACAGCTTTTATTGCGGTTCCAGGGGAGGAGGGAGTGGGGAGAAGAGCAGGGCCTTGGCCAGGGCTTTCCCCCATCTGCTGGCAGTGGGCAGAGCCACAGCGAGCCTCAGCCGTGCCGCAGGAGCAGGCACCTAACGTGGGGCTGCGTGGTCAGGGGCAGCGAGTCTGGAAGGGATGATCAAGCAGGGCAGGAGGAAGGCAGAATTCAGCGCCAAACAGGCACGAGGCGTCCAAGCTCCGGAGCCCAGCAATGTGGAAGAGAAATGCCTTCTCAGGGTGTTGGGTCAGGATGTGCCGGGGGCTTTTCTGGAGCTGTCCTTCATGTGTGGCCGGACTCAGTGTGGGGCTTAGCAGGGCCCGCAGTTGCCACTGAGGTACCTGTGGCCTCGGCGCCAGCCGCCGTATCCGCAGCTCCCAAAGCCTCCGGAGCCCCCAGAAAGCCCATAACATCCGTAGCCCCCAAGGCCTCCATAGCCCCCAAGGCCTCCATAGCCCCCAAGGCCGCCATACAGCCCACTGCCCCCTCCGACGCCATAACCACCACGGCCTCCAAAAGTGCCGCCGTAGCCCCCTCCAACGCTGGGGAATCCTGCTGAGCCAACAATGCTGTTCTGCGGGAAGGAGCTGAGGATGGGCCCGGGTAAGGTGACCGCCGCGGGCGGGGGCTGGATCACCACAACGGAGTCGGGGCACTGCTGCACGCAGGGCTGGTTGCAAGTGTCAGCCAGTGGGGCCGGGATGGCCACCCCGCAGGAAGGGACGCACAGGCTGGAGCAGGACATCCTTCGGTTCAGGAGGTGAAGCTGCAAGACAAGGCAGAGGTTGGGATCAGTGCAGGGCCCGATCCCCAATCCCTCCTGGCTCTCTTGCACTTGGAGCCTGTGTCCTAGGAGACGCTCTGGATCATCCTGGGCAGTCAGAGCAAAACCACGTTCCACAGTGGAAATGCTGCCATAGACCCCTTGTTCCCCTCACGGGCCCTAGGTCCGGACTTGCCCACAGCAGAGAGGAAAAACTCCCTCATCCAGAGAAGATGCAAAGTCACCGAGCTCCCAAGGGACTCGAGTGCATTGGTGTACTCAGGGCGTTGGACCTGCAAGTTGACATTTCCATCCTTTCCATAGCTCAGAAACAGTGGGGGCCCATCCTAACTAAGCACTGTGAAAGAGTGGTGGAGCCCACAGCAAAAGAAACCCGGAGAAAGCCACTGCTGAGGAAGGAAAGAGGGAGGTAAGAGTTGGACTTACCAAAATGATCAGGAGAGTCAAGCGGAGGAAGCTGGATAGAGGGCTGCGAAGCCCTTGGCTCTTTTATACATGTCCTCACTGCCCGGGGCATCAGCCAATGGGTGGTGGCATAAGCCCCAACTAATCGTGAAATCAAGGGAACAAGCCTCATGAAACAAATTGTGATGTAGGACAATTATATCCATCCTCACTGGGTACACCAGTGAGCACACGTGCCCTGGAGGAGCAAGAGGTGATGGGAGGGAAGTCCGTGACACATCATGACATGAAAGACAAGGCGCTGCTGTAGCTGACCTGGCAGCACCAATAAACCCTGATCTGTCCCTAATCCCACCACTTGGCCTGCGTGCCAGAGTCCTGAGCATCTTGCCGAAGTGCTTTGCAATCCTGCATACAGCCATCACGCCTGTCATTACCTCTCTTTTACAGGCTGGTAAACAGAGGCGCTGGACGTTGAGCAACGGAAGCAGTTATCCCACCCACCCACGGCAGCTCCCAAATGCCAACCATCACCCCATGCCAGCGAGGTCTGGCGGGATTGCAGTACGAGGTGCAAGGGTTGTCCCTAAACATTGGGCATTTTCCTGCCACTACATGACATGATGATTTGTATCTCCCCAATTCACTTGGCCATGCAAAGAGCAGAGCAGATGGGTCCCATGTGGGACGAAGCCCCATCTATGAAGAATGCTGGCACAGCCGTGGGTGGGCGGGCAGTGGGATCAGGCACTGGAGACCTGTGGGAGGAGAGACGTAGATGGCGGAGCAGGAGGGCAGGAACAGGACCAAGACACTCTAAGATCTTTCAGCATGTGTCTGTGAGCGTGGTCCTTCCCAAGCCCCCTCTGGAGAGACTCGATTACTCAGCTGGGCAGCAAGGGCTGTGGGCTAGGAGAGGCACCCACAGGAGAGACAGGCCACGCTCCCCGCAGGCACAGCCATGCTGACTCTGGGCGCGTGGCTGGGCTGCTGCTGAATGTGGCGTGCTTGGGCAGAGCAATCTTCGGCCAGATACCTGAGATTCTTCCGTGTAAGCAAAGTGGGGATTAGAGACAGATTTGGGATTTTTTTGGTGCCACCAGGTCAGCTACAGCAGCGCCTTGTCTTTCATGTCATGATGTGTCACGGACTTCCCTCCCATCACCTCTTGCTCCTCCAGGGCACGTGTGCTCACTGGTGTACCCAGTGAGGATGGATATAATTGTCCTACATCACAATTTGTTTCATGAGGCTTGTTCCCTTGATTTCACGATTAGTTGGGGCTTATGCCACCACCCATTGGCCGATGCCCCGGGCAGTGAGGACATGTATAAAAGAGCCAAGGGCTTCACAGCCCTCTATCCAGCTTCCTCCGCTTGACTCTCCTGATCATTTTGGTAAGTCCAACTCTTACCTCCCTCTTTCCTTCCTCAGCAGCGGCTATCTTCAGGTTTCTTTTGCTGTGGGCTCCACCACTCTTTCACAGTGCTTAGTTAGGGTGGGCCCCCGCTGTTTCTGAGCTATGGAAAGGATGGAAATGTCAACTTGCAGGTCCAACGCCCTGAGTACACCAATGCACTCGAGTCCCTTGGGAGCTCGGTGACTTTGCATCTTCTTTGGGTGAGGGAGTTTTTCCTCTCTGCTGTGGGCAAGTCCGGACCTAGGGCCCGTGAGGGGAACAAGGGGTCTACGGCAGCATTTCCACTGTGGAACGTGGTTTTGCTCTGACTGCCCAGGATGATCCAGAGCGTCTCCTAGGACACAGGCTCCAAGTGCAAGAGAGCCAGGAGGGATTGGGGATCGGGCCCTGCACTGATCCCAACCTCTGCCTTGTCTTGCAGCTTCACCTCCTGAACCGAAGGATGTCCTGCTCCAGCCTGTGCGTCCCTTCCTGCGGGGTGGCCGTCCCGGCCCCACTGGCTGACACTTGCAACCAGCCCTGCGTGCAGCAGTGCCCCGACTCCGTTGTGGTGATCCAGCCCCCGCCCTCCGTGGTCACCTTACCCGGGCCCATCCTCAGCTCCTTCCCGCAGAACAGCGTTGTTGGCTCGGCAGGATTCCCCAGCGTCGGAGGGGGCTACGGCGGCACTTTTGGAGGCCGTGGTGGTTTCGGCGTCGGAGGGGGCAGTGGGCTGTATGGCGGCCTTGGGGGCTATGGCAGCCTTGGCGGCCTTGGGGGCCTTGGGGGCTATGGAGGCCTTGGGGGCTACGGATGTTATGGGCTTTCTGGGGGCTCCGGAGGCTTTGGGAGCTGCGGATACAGTGGCTGGGCTCGATGCCACAGGTACCTCAGTGGCAACTGCGGGCCCTGCTAAGCCCCAAATATCCATGGAGTTCAGTGCTGCATCTGCCCTGGGTCCTCACAAGTAGCCGCTCTTGTCTCCTACCACCAGACACAGAACAAAGCTTTCCGCCCCTCTTTAGGCTGTGGCAAAGCAGCTACGTGAACTTTATGATCCTTGCTCCTTTGCACAGAAGAACCTTGCAGATCTTCTGCTGGTGGCTTTAGGGTTTCCAGCCCTGCCTCCAAGAGCTCGCCTGTCGCTGCAATACAGCAAAGCCGTACTCATCCTCGGATGTGAGTCTCCCCTGCTCTGCCCGGCTGGGAGACTCCCAACCTGTGGTGAGAAGGGGAACTCTTTGGGCTGGAGTCCTGGATTGTGCCTTACGATTTTTGCGTTTCCAATTCATTGTTTCTGTGTTGTTTTGTTTCCTGCTGTCACTGTCTATTACATTTTCCATCCCCATTAAAGAATCTGCATTGCATAAACATTTTTTTTTAAAATTTTAATCTATTCTTCACTTTGGTTGGAATTATGTCTGTAATTGGGTGATGATGTGAAATGTCAGATGATAATGCATTTGCTAAAAACATTTGTGGAAGCTCTGAATTTCTCTCAGAAAAGACTTTTAAAATACAAGGTAGGGAAGTTACTAGGAAATGATTAGCCACATTACAAAAGACAGGTTTCAAAGGTGAAATACCACTGTCTGTTTTGTGAGCTCTATAGAGGAATGAAAACTAAAGTAGTGGCGTATTTCTTTCCCATTCGTACTCTGCACCCTGCTCCCACCAGTCAGTCATGATGCTTGGGGCGATGCACTGAGAGTGCTCCCTGCAATGCGGCTAGTGCGTGCACGAGTGCCGTCACTTGTGGGCAGCCCCAGGGCATCCTCCCCCCGTCTCCACCCTGTCAGCTCACCCAGATATTCGTGTCTTGCTTTGGGCTTGGAGCAAAGCGCCGGAAAGATGCTCAGTCCTGAGATGGACCTGACAAATTTGGAGCAGAGCTTTACCCAAGCCCTTGCAGGGACTGCTGTTACATGCTGCAACTGCCAGGGACACGGGTTGGTCCTGGGGAGTGTCAAATATTCAGCACATGTTTAATGAGATGGCGTAGAAAAGTATTCCTGGGACTTTGTGACATTTGCACACAAAGAAGAAACATGGAATACCTGTGACCACGGATAAATACACTATAAACTCAATTGATAAGTAAAAGAACAACAAAATGATTATGTGGTAACGAAAACCAAAACACATACTTTGGTACAGAAAATTTATTGGGAAAGAGACAGCTTTTCTACAATTCTGGAACAAAATCGTACAGAATATAAAGACCATCTTTCCAGGGGTTCAGTGAGGCTCTGGCTAATCACCAGGGTCAAAGTGATGCAGTCTATAAAAAATGTTTTTTCTCCTCTGGTGCAGTTGCTGTGTGCAATTTCTAGCATCCTAAGTCACCTCTCTAAGCTCAGTGTCACTAATATAACTGAAATAAGACAAAGCGCAATGGAAGCGGATGACTAAACTGGAAAGCCAGAGGCTCACAGGTCTAAACTAAAGGCAAATGAGAAAATGCACACATGAGCTTGCCCTTCGCAGGTGCTGAGCATTTGCAGCTCTCATTCTTTTCAGCTGGAGCCAGGCAACACCCAGCACTCCGGCTGGTGCCTATCAATCAGCTCCACCCTCAATTTGCATCCCAAGTTTCCTTTGCTACTTCTTTAAATTGCTCCATGCACACCATGGCTGAGCTTAGTATGTCCACCGTTTCCCAGAGCGGTATGAATTGCACGGATGCGTCCACTGGGAAGAATAGGTGTAGGAGTATTTTGGGGCACACCGTGGCTCGGGTCGGGCGATGACCTGGGGTGCAAGTTTCTCGACGGCTGCCTCCAGCCTCCCTGTCACCTCTGCCGGCAGGGGTGCCGCGACGGGGGGCTCTGCCAAGGCCACTTCAGAGGGCTCCGAGGCTCCCACGACGGTTTGCTGCGGGTAGGTGGTGAGGATGGGCCCTGGGAAGGTGACGACAACGGGTGGCGGGTATATGATCACCCGGGAGTCACCGCAGGCCACGACGCAGGGCTCGTTGCTGCTGGTGGCCAGGGGCTGGGGGCACTTTGCCTCGCAGGGGTTGGTGCACGCCAGCTGGTCGGAAGCCATCGCCTGGCTGTGGTTGGGGGGTGCCTGCAATTTATTTGCAGAATTAGAAGAAAAAAAACCCCCAGGAACCCAAACCCCATGTACTTGGTTATTGACACCTCTCAGAACTCTTTAGACAGAGATAATTTGGATAAAGACGGCAGTTTAGCTCCTTTCTTTGTATCTGCCACCTTTTACTTAGCCTGCATCTACTTGTCCTTTCTAATTTGCTGCTTTAGGCTTGCTCTCTTTACTTCTCTTTCACCGGGAGCAAAAATCCTCCCCTTTCTTTGTGCGTCACCTCCAAAACAGACATCTGCTCTAAAGCCTCCCAGTCTTTTGTAATGTTTCCTGGAGACAAGTTTGAACTTGTTCCCACAGCGTCTCTTTTCCTTCCACACGCAGCTTCTCAGGGCAGAGTCTGCCTTTTACAGATGGGGTGCAAGGAGGCAAGGGGGGAAAAAAAAAAATCTAGATTTTCAATAGATTTGAATGTTGAGCAATTTGTTTAGCAGCTTGCTTAATTTCCTATATTTTCCTTGTAGATCCCTGTTTTTATCAGGCAGTAAAATATTCCACTAAAATACAGGAAAATGAAAGGCTAAGAATAAACGGGGAGTTAAAAGAGCTGGTTTAATAAGTAAGACACATCACTTAAAATATTTATACTGTGGTGATATTCTCAACCCAAATGAGAATATTGCAGCTTCAGATAGGTACCACACATACTTAACAGTGTTTATTTCTTTCTTCAGATTAAAACCTGACATAAAAGCTAGTTCTCCATGCTATAGCGTCACACTGCTTTTTAAACTTGTAAATCAAAGATAGCTTATAGTGCTGAATAAGGAAAAAGTATTATCTTGTTCTCGTTTAAGTCCCATGTGCTGCAGTATACTAGAACTGCTGTCCTTGAGAAGATTTGGAAGACAAGGACTAGGGGGCACAGCAGCTTCGGAGCACTCCTTACAATAAGCAAACAGAAAATGCAGAGAATTTCTAAGGCAGATGGTGCATAATTCGGAGCTAATCTAAAATCAGTAAGCCTCAGTAAGTGCTGTACAGGATCCTAAAATACATAGCCAGCAACACTTCTAATAAATAAAATACTATATTGCCAAGCAGAAAGTAAAAATATCCGGAGAGCTGCTTTCCCCCACTTCGGCAGCTCAGGGCTGTTTTGCAGCGGGTGCTGGCACAGAGGAACCGGCAGGGCACCGAGCTCTTTGGTCTATTTACTTGTCTCAACTATATTCAGAGGAAAGCAAAAGTATCTGCAAACGTATCATTCTGGAAAAAAAGAAGCAGCAGCGTGCATAGCATTTTTCCCCCAAATACCCTTAGATTAGAACTTAGCTTTTACTTAAAAATGCTTAATTTCCTCTCTGTAAAAACACATAAAAATATTAACAAATGTATATTTTTAATAATTAGAAATAAAAGCTTATTTCCACGATTACATTAAGCAATAGTATCTAATTGTCTCTTGGCGTAGCTTGTTGTGACTCCAGTTAAATTAGCCAAGGATGGATGGGTTATGAACAGCAGCGATGCTGCATCTCCATAGCCACACAGAACCAACTTCAGACAACGATTTACTGCAATACTTCTCTATGAAATCCCCCCACTGAACAACTGAATCCCCTAATCACGCCATACACGCAAAACCAATTCTAAAATCTATTCTCAGGACTCTTCTGAAAACTTTTCAGAACGAAGAGGTTGAAATTCTGAATTCTCCCTTTAAAATTAACAGCCCAAAGGAGTCTTGAAAAGCCCTTGCTTTTATTTTTACATCCTTTATCCAGCATAGAAAACATTAGTCAGCATCTTTCTACAGATGTCTCAGAATATTTATGCAGGATTGAGTCCCGATTTTAACAAAATTCATGCTAAAAGAAAATTAAACTCGAGGTTTTTAGAGTTCTCAAATCAGACTTACTCAGCGTACCGGAGAGAACAAGTCAAGAGAAGTAGTTAAGAAGCCTTGGACGGAGAGAGTATTTATACCCTTTCTTGGATTGCCTGGAGGAGCTGAGACACCCTTTGTGTAAAGGGCCTTAATTACTTATGAAGCAAACTTTGTTGCCTGTATTACTCCTGTCGTTGCTGTAATTGTTTTGCTCGCTGTTTATGATTAGCTAAAGCTGAGTTAGGTAATAACACAAAATGCAGACGGTAACCTGCAAGTTCTTTTCATCTTGAAATTTCCTGGTTTTACTCTACTGGTTTCATTAAGAATTTAAAATATACTAAGAATTAATAGTCTTCCAGTGACTTATCTCTGCTAAAAACATGACTGCGCAGAGATGTCGGTGGCACGGCGTGTCAGCACACATGAGAATGATTTTCCTCATTGCAAATCCCAGCTAACATCCAGTATTTGTCCCCATGGCCAGATAAATCTCTAGAAACACAGGGCTCCTTTTTCATCTGATATAATGTTAATGAAGCTTATAGCTGTGTTCTTGCTGAAGCCAGAGGAAATACCTGGTGCAAAAACTTTAAAGAGCACAGCTATCACAGAGTTATCTTCTAAATAAAAATGAAGCCATCTCCAATTATGAAGCTTAAAATGAGGAGTTGATTAAATGTTTTACATATTTCATTCTGCATGAGGTCAGAGCAGTCTAAATCCACTGGGATATTATTACTGTTAACATAAAATAATTTCCCTGTATGACGTACTAACAGATGCTTGTGAACGTCTCTGAAATCTTGTTGCCTCCTGTCTCCAGAATATTCCTGATAAGCTCCACAGCCCAGGGGATCTTTAGGGGTGCCTCATAAAATAAGAATAATTAATGTCATAAATGCACTGTGTCATAAACAACATGATGATTTAAATTAATTTAAATGTGCTTGGCATTTTTATGCATGAAGCTTCCCTCCAGAGGGAAGAGCGAGTGTGGTGAACTGGTTTCTGGGAAAATGGGTGTACTGCATGCGCACTGGGACCGGGTCCTCCCGGTGGCCTCTGCCACTGGAGGGAGCCTCTGCGTGCAGGGGAGCCTCCCGTCGCGCGTGGAGCCTCCGTGCGCGTAGGGGCAGGGTCAAGTCCAGCAGTACTGGCTGCGGTAGCGTTCAGCCTGTTGGTACATGCCGTGGCAGAGGTAGCCTCAGGTTCTCATGATTTGGTCCTAACAAGATAGGATGAATGTTGCATATGTCAGAGGAGCTCACAATTCAGCTGAAAATACAGTCTAGATTTTTTTCTCTCCTCCTCAATGTCTCTTGGTTAGGCTCCGGGGAGACCTTCTCGCTCTCTACAACTACCTGAAAGGAGGTTGGAGCCAGGTGGGGGTCCGTCTTTTCTCCCAAGTAACAGGCAATAGGACAAGGGGAAATGGCCTCAAGTTGCGCCAGGGGAGGTTTAGGTTGGATATTGGGAAACATTTCTTCCCCGAAGGCGTTGTCGGGCCCTGGGACAGGCTGCCCAGGGCAGTGGTGGAGTCACCATCCCTGGAGGGATTGAAAAGCCGTGTAGATGTGGTGCTTGGGGACATGGGTTAGTGGTGGCCTTGGCAGTGCTGGGGTAACGGTTGGACTCGATCGTGAAGGTCTCTTCCAACCAAAACGATTCTATGATTCAATAGTTCCAACTCTTTAATTTCTAGCTGGAAGACCTCTCCCCTCCAAGGATGCATCCCAAAATTGCTATTTCAAAAGATGGGTATGAAAGCACATAGAGCAAGTATGACGTTCACCCCTACAAAAGGATTCTAGCTAAGCGCTCTGGATTCTCCTTTCAGTCGATCTGTGGCATTTGGGAGATCCCTGACAGAACTAGGAACTGAATCCTGGCTGTTGTATTAGGATGCGGTCCCTTAATGACGAGGTAATTAACTCTTCAAAATTCTCCCATAATGTAGCAATACTCCACAAAATTGTCTTTTTTCCCCCAAGTTTTTGTGTTGTGCTTTATAGTGACTAACAAAGGTAATAAAGGCAATAGGCAAAGAATAATGCAGACTGCGAACACCACAATATAGAATGTTAATATTGTCAGCGCCTATTAATTTTAAATATAGAAAATTATATGCTTGTGTAAGGCAGGGACGACATTAATAATGGCTCTTGCCTAGCTAAGATATGGCTTCTGTGGTCAAACCAGTTCTGTTCAACTTCAGAGCACAGAAGTTTTGTTTGTAAAGCTGAGTCAGGAGCACTTGCTAATGAAGAAATAATCAAAGGAAAATGCTTGGGGATGGATGCTCTGCTGATGTAGATCTGCAACATTCATTCTCCTCACTTCAAAGAGGCTCTACTTGCTTACATCATCTGAAAACATATTATATCAGCAAGAATTCTGCCCATTAGGCAAGTATGAACTGAAATATAGGTCCAGATTGGTAGCAAGAGTTAATTATCTATTGGTGTACAGAGCCACTGTGTTTTACACTATCAGAAACTCCGGCTTTCTGATTTTATACAAACTACAAGTGAAAGTTGAATAATCAAAAATTTGAGGCAGTGATTCGCAGTCTAATTAGGACAACGCCAGAAATGACCTTGATTTATCTCCTTTAAGATGATACTATTGCCCAACACTAGGCGTCACCTACAGTTGTTGTAATACAACTATTTGCATAAGCAACATATTAATAAGTGTTTGTGAAACACTTTCAGTTCTCAGAACCTTCCCATGGTGTTTAATTATGCAGGGTGTTTCCAGAAACACCTCATAAATCCTAATTTATGGCAGAAGGAGCATGATTTAACAAAACTCTACAGCTACTGGGGAAAAAAACATCTGTGGACTGGGTATAGGACAGGGTGAAGGATGGTCTTCTCCAAGTGTATTTGCCAGCTCAAGAGAACAGACCCTTTTCTGAAGGTCTTTTGATAATATTTGGTGGATAAAAAGGGGAATTTTTCTTGCATGATGACCTTGTGATGTGTGCAGTTGCTGGCTAGGTCCAGGCTTGTCAGGACCCCACAGATGTGGGGGGCTGGGGTTCCCTGGCTTTTCCATGTCTTTACCAGCTCATTTCTAGGGCTTGGCAGACCAGTAAAAAAACCCCCCACCCTGAATAGAGTAGGAGAACCTAGAAGGGCACTTTTTGTGGCCTCTAGCTGGGACTAAACTAGATTTTGAATGCTGAAAAATGACAAAAGTGTCAACAAATTATCAGTTGGCATGATAAACTTGGAGGAAATAAGTGTTGAAGGAGGAGAGAAGGAAAGGGAATGAAGGGAGCAGGGCAGAAGAGGAAGACACCTCCCTCACCACGTGCTGACCAGAACTGTTCTGCAATGTATTGTAATATAAGAATATTGAAGTACTGGCTTGTTCAGAGCAGGAAAGCAAATTAAAATATTTTAAACAATGTAAAATCTGTTCAGAATATGCTCTTCCTGATCCCACCACATGTTTTTGTGTTGTTAATCCCGTTTCTTGGTGTATAGGTAGAAACCAGAGTCGCACAAGGTTTAAAAGATGCCGAGTTAACCCTGTAATATTTGACCTCCACAGCTCCCTCTGGTTGTCCCACATGCCATTACACAACCTGCCTCACTTTCCCCTTAAGTCTTGAGTTTTTCTTTATTTTTCTCACCCGCTTCCCAAGCACCTGCCTCAACTCTTCATTGTACAGCATTAGGCAGCAGCACGCAGGTAGCAAACTGTTCTCCTTCTGTGATGTGTAAGGTGCACAGCCCTTGTCTTAAGTGAACTGTTATCCATCTTCAATATTTTATTTAATTAGTTTTTTAAAATACAACTTCAATTATTCCTTGTGATAAGGTCAAGAGAAGAAAAACTAATTGAAGCAGCTAAACCTCATATTTGAAAGCCTTTTCCTACAGACTGTGAACAGGAAAAGGAAAATTTAGGAGAATTTTCTTCACCGAAAGGGTTGTCAGGCACTGGCACAGGCTGCCCAGGGAACTGGTTGAGGCACCATCCCTGGAGGGATTTAAAAGACATGTAGATGTGGCACTTGGGGACATGGTTAAATGGTGGCCTTGGCAGTGCTGGGTTAACGGTTGGACTTAATGATCTTAAAGGTCTCTTCCAACCTAAATGATTCTATGATTCAATATGAACATAAACGTGGATGCTGAAGATGCTGGTTGATTTTCTGGAGTTAGCCAAGGAGCAGGCCAGACTGGGTTATAGCTGTGTTCATCAGCTTTTTATTACCTGTAATGCCACAATCAAAATGAAGGCTACATTGCGTTGGCTATGAAATAGAAACATAAGGGACAGTCCCTAAATGGGATCATGTATAGGATCATCAATCTGACCTGTCAGAGGATGGAGAAGGAGCGATTGTCACCATTTAGAGATCAGGAACGGATGCACAAAAGTAAAAGGCTGAACTGTCATTCCAGGTGAGCACAAGTTAAGGAGAAGATGGAGCTGGGCCCTTTATGGAGATGTATGGCAGGCGAATGAAAGGCAATGGGTATAAACTGAGATGAGAGCTTCAGACTGATATAAGGAGCAAAAAAAAAAAAGGAAATTAAAACAAATTGCCTATGAAGGGGGCCCTCAGCATCATGGTCTGAAGTCATTGTTGATCCTGCTTTGAACAAGAGGTTGTACGAGAGACCTGAGAAAATGTTAGAAACGCAGAATTAGACCCTCAGCTGGTGTAGATTGGCTTTATCGAGCTTGAACAGCTCTACCGTTTTGAGTCATGTTATCTAAAATGCAATGTGCAGATCTGAAGCATTGCTTTAAAGCACAGCTGTTTCTTAATGAGTAGAGAACATGCAGAATCAGTCTTGGCATATAAAAATAAAGGCTAGTTTGCAGTTGTGTGGCGCCGGGGCTTGCTGAAACACCGATTATTTGTAATGCTGTAGCGTGGTGCGTGTAGAAGATGTTGTACAGCCTTCACAAAGTTCCTTGGAAGTATTTGTGCTCAGCCTTCCACAGGATATATTTAACAAGTGAATTTTTCCCCCCAGGGGAATCCCACACATTCATCTCGAATTTTAAAGACAATTTATAGTGTGGAAACCTGAAGTTATTTAATCGGGAACAAACCACAGGAATGTAAACAAATTATGCAGGAGAATGAATAAAGTATTTTTAGCAATCTGTGGGTGTAGCAGCTAAATCTGATGCGAGTCATCCTGTGTCCTCCGTGGCAGACCTCAGACTTGGGATGGTTACAGGGTGAGAAATGCTGTCCAGCACACGGACCTCTGCTCCCACAGACCTGCCCTGGAGGGGCTGACTTTGAATGGAAATTGAGGTACTCGGAGCTCAAGGACTAGAACTAATGGTGACTGTATTAACGAAGTATCATGAGTGAAGTTTTTATGCACACTTTGAGGTGATGTTATTGGTATTTGAACCTAAGGAGTCTGGTAAGATATGGTTTGATTCATCCCATCCGTTTGTTCCAATGTTTTGTGCACGAAAAGCAAAACCAAGTTTGAGATGAAGATTTCGAACTTGCTGCTTCTAAAGTAACTGTAGGTAGGTGTTGTTGCTTGAAAGTTCCTTGAGAGGGCAGACCAAAAACTCGGGATGAAGGATGTTAAAGAAGTTGCAAACGTAGGAAATAAGCAAAGGACAAGAATGTAAATGGTAAGAGTGGCCTATTCTGGTCCTGCACATAGGAGAAGCTCTCTGAAACCGGAGAGGGAAAGAGGAGACTTGGGAACGGGGAGTCTGCTGCATGGGAAAGCTTTTGAAGTGATGAACAATCCCTTTGCACATTCAAGGCTTATCAGATGCACCTGATGTAGATGAATAGCTCCTTGATAGTAAAGATCTGATTCCAGGATGTTAAATTGAGTTACATGATATTAACTTTATAATAGGCCCTTTGCCTATGTAAATCAATACAAAGCACTTAGGAAGTATTTCGAAACTCTTTCCTTGAGGACACTTGGAGACTTCCCAGTGGAGGATTTTGCCCCAGGGACCCTCAGAGATGCACTTCCCATGCTAGAAGTACTTGGGAGTATAAATCTGATTAAGTCAAACCCCAGGCTGTATAGCAGCTATGCAAGGGGATAAACCCAGACTTTCAGTACACCAGCTGGGCCCAAGCAATCCTTCCCCTTCCTGCAGACTGCAGCCATGCGGAGCTTCCCAGTGTGACACCAGTGCCGCATGCGCCTGCCCTCCTTTATAGCATGGCTATTGCTCGTAGGTCTGGGCCTGCGTAGCAGCTGAGTGTATTCACAGCAAAATTACATGTGGCACATATATGCCAGGTCACTTACGGTTATGTTGACCAACACAGGTCTTGCACAGATCCTTAGGGAAGGAGAAAGAAAGGACAGACACCATCCCCTTGTTACAGGCTTTGGTCCAAATGAGCAAGGATCCTCCATTGCAGGCGCTAGGACAAGCGTCAGAGCTAAATCTGAGGGACAGGTGAGGTGGTGGTAGACAGTGGTGCGACTTTAGTGGTGGATAGTAGCTACTAGGAGTTGACTTGCTGATCTGCTATTAAATAGACCACTGCTGGAGAATCAGTCATGGGGCTAGGCTGTTACAGGGTACTGGTACTCAAAATACAGGAATATTATCTATTCACGCATGATGCAAACTGAGGATAATGCATACTGGATTACTGAAGGGGAGAGAGATGTCTGGCTTCCACTGTCTTGGGATTTGTCCCATGCACTTTAAAAAACATTTGGATATGTGTGGGGTGATTTGTTTAAAATGAAAAAAAGCTCTGTATGGAAAAAATGCAAAATAATGATCCCGCCTGAAAAATAATACTTGCAATCCTCATACTGTGTTTCAGAAGTGTTGGTGTTGCTCAACATCCGGATGCCTAAATCTGAAGGCAGAGGCTTAGTTTTGCAATGCCCTGCATGTGTGCAAATATAATTAATGTTCATGAAGCATTCAGAGATATTTGTTATTATTGAAAGGATCATACAGGAGCCACCTGAAGTTGGGTTTGATTTATAGCAAAAGAAGTTGCAGGATTAATTTGCAGACTCCAAGAGCGTGAGTAGATTAGCATGGCCAAAATGTCCAGGGGGATGGGGAAGGCTGTTGGAAACAGTCCCCTGGAAGTTACAATGGGGAGAAGGTCTCTGCTTTAAAATCTTGTGAGGTAGCTGCTTTTGTCTGACTTAAGGGTGTGAACTTAGGTGTAATTTTTCATGGATTTACTGCCACGGGCTCAGCCAAAAATTATCCGCTTATGCTTGTCCTTTTTTTTCCCCCAAATACTTTGAAAGCACAGAATAATGAGGGAAGGGGAAAAGTGGTTGATTCTTCTGAGTCACGGAACACAGATAACTAAAAGCGGAATTGCTCCTCTGCTGGGCCCGTAGTGCCTCTTGGGAGGAACATGAACACGTTAATCCTCAGCCTAATAACTCATTAGTCCTAGCTATTACTGTGTGTTGGCTAATATATATATATATATTTGCTTTGCACTATTCAGTTGCACGTATCCGCATTGCGGATTCTT
This sequence comes from Phoenicopterus ruber ruber, assembly GCA_009819775.1. Lineage (NCBI taxonomy): Eukaryota > Metazoa > Chordata > Aves > Phoenicopteriformes > Phoenicopteridae > Phoenicopterus > Phoenicopterus ruber. Next base: position 1,156,168 of record CM020242.1, read on the forward strand.
CTTGCGCAAGCTGTCCCAACAAAGTGACCCAGAGGGTTAGAGTGCCCTGCTGCTGCCTGTACGTGCCTGGTCGATGTTTTTTGCCCTATTTTTGGGGAATAGCTTTATGAGTAGGCTGGGAAATTCATTCTAGTACTTCCATGAATCCAAAAATCTGCATCTGTGTGGGCACCCGCACTCCTGACAAGCCGGGAAGGAGCACGGAGGAGGTTTCACAGTGCTCCATGCTGCTGCAGCCAGACAGTTTTCCCTGAACCTCTTCAGAGGTGGACTGGCCCTGCACCGTGCAGGGTACGGCACCCACCAGGGACTCTCTTCCACGCAGAAATGCAGTTCGGATGAATTCTTGAAAAATGCAAAAGTTTATAAATATTGGGTGGTGATTTGGTTAATACTGGCGTGGGCGTTGAACCTCGGGAAGGTGACGGTGCCGCTTATGGTGGGATTCACGAGGGTTCAAAAATAAAGTGTAGAGAGAGAAAAGGAAAACCAAAAAGTGCATGCTGCATGACAATGTTTAATGGGAATGAGAAGCTGAATATACATGTGCAAAATTAGATGGATAGGATATAATCAAAAGAGTTCCAGGACTTCATGAGGATCTACAGTGAATCTCCAGTTCCATGATTTTGCATAGGTTGTTCTTTGATCAGAAGTATTTTACAAAGAAATCTATTACAATTTCTTGAAGTTATTTTTTTACCCTGGTTTGCATCAAATGAGATATAGGCAGAAAAATAAGAGGGGAAACCGCTACATCATGGGTCTAAGCAGAAGTAAAGCACAAGAAAGACTTAAATGCCTAATTTTAAGAAATGCCAAGTAGAGTTGATGTTTTTAATGGTAAATGCTGGTTCAGCAAAATATGCAAGTGAATATCAATTTTGACAAAATTTCATTTTTGAAACCAAGATTTTCAGTCATAATTTTGAAATATTTTATGCTTTTTATTTTGAGAGAAATTGATAATAAAAGTCAATATTGTCATTAAAAACTAATTTATTGAGATACATTTTTATCAAACCAAAAATATATTTTTGAAAATCTTGTTTCTTGGACAATTCTGGATTTTTTTTTTTATTTCATCCTAATTTTGCGTAAGATCAATAGCGAAATTTCAATTTCTTGTAGTTTGGAAATTCTAGTCCTCATGCAGGTCTAGTGCCAGGAAGCCATGCGTTTAGTGACTCCACTGGGAACTGTGGGAGCTCAGCACTTCTATAATCCATCATCCATAGACTTAGTCGTGATCTGTCTTACTGTTCAGTTCTGCTTTTGACTTAATCCACAGATATCCGTGTTGGATTTAGGTTGGCCTGCAAGTTCTATAACAAAATGGTTTGGACAAGTGAGCAGGAAAAGGATTACAGTTTCCTGTATCAAAAAATGGTAATCCCGAGTTACACGTTGTCCCAGAACCGCACATGCCCCTAAACCCAAGAGATCCCCTGGAACTGAGTAAGTTCCTGACATCGAACAGCGCAGTAGATCCCACTATGGTTTGCTGAGGGAAAGTGGTGAGAGTTGGGCCGGGATATATCACGGAATATGGTGGCGAGTCGGGGTCCACTATGTCCACTATTGTATCAGGGTATTTTATGACACAGGTCTCATTGGAGGTGAGGGCAAACGGCTCGGGGCATATCACCCCCGGCGGCAGGCAGCACTCGCTGTAGGGAGGCATGTGACAGATCCAGACCTGAAACACAGGAGGAGAGGGGGGAGAAAAGGGTTGTCAGTCCAGCAAGAAGTTTACCTGTTGGGTATCGAGATTTTGGGAAGACAGGGTTGCGTGCTGGTTATGATTGCTGGCAAAAGGGGGAATTATAAGGTGCAAATAATCCAGGTGATATTAAGTGTTTGTCCAGTTTCCTTTTTCCATTTGGTAACTCTTCTCCTTCCTAAGCAACCCTTTTGGACTTCATTGTTTCAATACCTGATGATATTTTCTAGATCACCACTGTTATCAGCCTAAAATGCTCTTGTCCTATTGCTTTGCTTCTCTTCCCAGGATTTTAAGTGTGTTGCACTGCTCTGTCTCACTCCTATTGCAAATTCAAATCCCGCTGAAAGCCGTAACCCCAACTCAACGCTTGTTTTAAATTTCAATTTTAATTCTCACAGCACTGGCAAACCCAAAACATGGGGGTGAAGCAAGTCACCTCATCTCACCTGGTTAGAAGTGGAACAGTATGATCTGGGATGGAGACCCACCCATCTTTTATGAGTCTCATTATATAATATCTGGATTACAGTATCTTATATTTGAAATAGCACAGCTCTTTAAAACTGTACCTGATATCAAGGCCAGATTTTCTTGGGCATTGTATAATTATAGATTAACAGGCCATCCTTGCCCTGAATTGTGCCCACACTAATTAGTCAGGGCAAACAGGCTGAGGGGGAAGAGATAATTTTCTTCATTTTATCAGCGTGAAACCAATGTGGAAGAGATTAAGGGCTGGCATAAAGGATGGGCCTAAATTGACCTCCCAAACGAGTCCCCACATTTACCCCAGGAGTCTGTGGGAGACACAAAATTCAGGGGAGGTTTCTTGTGTCTCCATCTAAATGTCTCATTTTAGCCACACGCAATCGTTGCCTTCTCCAATCCTCAGGGCTGCGTCTTCAGCTTTTTCCAGTTGACCATATGCCTTTGACTTGAAGGTAAGAAAAAGGCAACGACAGAATATTTTGTCTGCTAAAGAGCTGGATCTGAAAGAGCTCGTTTTGCCTTTAGGGAAAGAATTGCTACCACAGATCAGTCTAAGGGTAGGGATCCTCGAGTGGTCCGATGCAGAAAAACAACATATCAAAACTCATCCTAGTACCCGTGAAAAGAGGTGAAGAAGGAGCACTTGTACATTTCTTCTAGCTTTGGAATTCAGCACTATAAATATATTTTAAACAAAACCAGCAGTAAAGTGGCTTTTTAGTAAGAAGAAAAATCTGAGTTCCAGTCTCCATAGGATTTTGAAAATATTTAGGGCAAGTTCTCCAACTGTTAAAAGACACTGTAGCTTCCTTGAAGAGAGCTGAGGGTGAGAACATCACAAAAAATTATTTTTTTCAATGATAATTTGTTTAATGCAACCTCGTCTTTTTAATATGAAAAGAATACTTGCCAGTATGAAATTGAGACTCTTCAGAGTGCTGAGGGAACTTTTCATGTCGTCCCTGGTTTAAATGAGCCGTTGTCCTGAACGCTAATGCAGTTTGCAAATGCCGGCTTTTACCTCTGAAGTGTAAAACTTAAATTGACTTAAAAATAAAGGACAATAGAAAGTATATTTCTGGAAGAATACCCCCTTACCATTTCCTAAGTTTAACCTGTCATTTGATACTATTTAGATAGCAATAAGTAATTGATTCAAAATTGACTTACCCGGATCACCAAGGAGAAGAGTTTAAGAAAAGTGATTAGAAGAGTTCTACGTAGCAAATGCTTTTATACACTTAGTCAAATTGCCTGGAGGATGTGACACCCTTTTTGCATGAAGTCTTAATTAGTTGCAAAACAAACTTTGCTGCATGCATAACTTCTGCAAGTAATGAAACTGTTTTGCTCGCTGTTTGTGTTAGCTATTGAACCCTCGCATAGTGTGCTAAATACGTACTACACCCCGCAGGAAGGATTCGCTTTAACATTTCGTGGGTCCGAAAGAACGTGATATGCTTCATTAACCACATTTCAGTTATGTCATGGGTTTATCTTTTATTTGCACTTTTTTTCCCTCAAATTCAATCTGTGAAAGATTCAAGGGAACATCAGTAGCTTCCCTTGCTTTCAGGAGACAGGATTTGATTTTTGTTTCCCAAATCTGAACGCTTGTCCAGTGTGGAAGAGGAGTTTTCCTCTGAAATGCCTTACAGGGCATTAAAATGAACCATACACAGCTGTTATCCCTCTCGGTGAATATTCATGCACGAGGAGAACAACTCAAATTTGTAGCCGTTTTCCCAATGAGACTGGTCATCTCGGAATAGGATTGATTCCTAGGGAGAAAGCTCTGCATTATCTAACATCCACTTTAGTCTTTACAAATAACGCTTGCATAGGATTTAAGTGGAGCATATGGATTCGTTTCAGCTCCCCTTGCAGGGTTTGACCATGTTGCAATTAAAGGCAGGTAGATGCCACCCACGTTTTTTTGCCACTGACTCAAAGTGAAGTCAGAGCATCACAGAGCTGGGATGGTGTTTTTTTTTTCCTCAGCTTTTTGACCGGGTTGAAAAGGACAATGTTATAGGAAAGGGAAGGTTGCAACTGGACTGCAACCTCCAGCTGCAATACAGACTGTACTCTGAAACTGGTGTTTCCATCCAGGCTGCGTTTTTCTGTGACTGTGCTAAGGTGAGGAGTGAAGAAAAAAATTCACAAGACATAGCTCAATCCTGATGAGAACTTAATTGAACACAGATGAGAGAAGTTTAATGTAAGACTACCAAAGAACTGGAGAAAATGAGGGCTGGCTGTCAAGATTTTTATGAATGAGCCAGAGATGTGGATTTAAAAATGTTTTTATGAACACTTTAAAGAGGAAATCAATGACAGAAATATGTTAAAGCAGGAGAGGGAAACCAGGATTCACCTGGAAACAGATTTCTGGAAAAGCCACCAGTTTTCTGGTAGAAAAGCAGTTGGGAGTGTTTTGGCGTATCGGTCGCCTGACATACCAGCTCATAAAAACCCTGTGTTTTTTAAAAAATAAAAGGTATTCTTAATTAAAATCTTATGTAAATGATCCCTATCCTTGGTATTACCATATTTGGGGACACACTTAAGTACAATACGACTCGCTGTGTTGCGTTGGCATACCTGATGCACAATCTGCATAAATCACTAGGAATCAGTCCAAAATCTTTTGTTCTGTTCACAAGCTCCTGTAAACGCTTTTGCCTTAGGACCCCTGCCAACATCCTCCCAAGCTACAGGTAATTTATGATATGAAGGAGAATTTTGAGTAAATAATAATTATGAACAAAGGAATCCATCCTTCCCAGTTTGCGAGGAGAGGGAGGCATGTTGTCTTCCTTGCGCCACACAACGGTTGCCCTTCCCTTTGAATATAAATCTTGTGAAAGAAAAGTAATATTTTTGATAGCCTTTGCCATGAGATTCTGGGGCCTGACGGTTGATTCAAGACAGTGAAGTTTAGTATGGGACTAAAAAGCTTTCTGGGGCTGGAGTAACTAAGAAAAGTGACCCAGCTGAGAGGACTCCAGTGAGGAATTCCTTGTTTGAATAGTGTGGTATATTTATTTGTAGCTGGTTTTCCCATGTTTTGGCCCCTTTTCACCTCTCTTTGCTCCATCCTGGTTAGGAAACGTTGCAGTCGGACTGACTCCCTGCGAGACACGTTGTGCTCACGCCTGTGCATTGGTGTGCCTTCAGCCTTTGTGGGGCTTACTAGAGCACTTACACTAGTTTGTCTAAAATATTTCAAAATCAAATCTGGCTCCTTGGAGCTATGGGAAAATGTCGATTCCTTCTGTGTAACATACATGGGATAAAGCCTTTCCTATTAGCTCAAGGCAGCTGTTCTTCGGGAAGGCAAAGGGTTTTTTGGTACAGATTAAGAGCTTTCTCTTGTCTCCCATATTGAGTTTGAGCGTGTGAATCTATGGGCCAACACCATGGAGTGAAGCAGGTGCTTCACCTTTTGCCAAAAAGTGGCCAAAAAAAGAAAGTCTGGAGTAAAAAGGTAGATTTGTGCTTTACTCAGTGTTGTTTGGACTTTTTTATTTTGAATAAAATGTTGTTATATCTTAGCCAGGTTGTTTTTTAGGGCCATAATAAGAAATGGGAAAAATGAGTACAGTTTTCTGATTAAAGTAGGGTTTTTGAGGGCTCCAGGTAAAAGGGGAGTAGAGGCAGGTGGGAATGTCCTAAGATTTACCCCTCTAGTTTGCCTAAGCACTGCTCTGCTGCTGAGGAGCTATGGAACACTAAAGCTGTGCAGCAGGATTCATTCAGCTGAAAAGTCACATATATATATACATAGGGAGATTATTATATATTTATATGTGTTTATTTTCATTCAGAATTAATTTAGTAAGATTTGGTTCTTGCAATTTAACCAGGGATAGAGAAAATGATCGGTTGTATCAATATAAAATGCACACGACATGCTGTTCGTAAGCCAAGTGAAGATAAACCTGAAAAACTTGTAGGTAAAAAAAAATCCAGTTTTTAACTGACTGTAAACCACCGCAGGCTCTGTTCTTAGGGAGGAAAGTTATCGCATGCAGTAGATCCTTTAATTACTGGGATTGCCCCAGTAGCTCAGTTTTACAGACAAAGCAGCAAGACTCCCCGCGATGGCCCAGGCGGGGAGCCCTGCAGCAGGAGAGCCCCACGGGGCTGCTGTGAAGGAGCCCGAGAGCGGTGGTGGCTGTGGGGTGGCAGCTCCTTCCCTGTGTCCGGGTGAGCTGAGCGGCCCTGGACATCGCCTGACCCAGGGCAATGCCCCACGGAGGCTTTTCCACAAGCGCTTGGGGAGAATCAGATACGATCTTTAATAAACATCACAGGAAGATAGCTGGGAATGCCTGGCCAAAAAAACCCTTAGCTGCCGACTGTGCTCATCTTCCGTAGTCGAAGCATCTTGTGCCATTAATTCAGGCTCAGTGTAACCCGTCCTCCTCTTACGGGCCTTCTCTTTTCTAAATACTGTCCCAGAGACTGCTCAGTGCTTCGTGTCCATCGCAGCCTCTTTTTTACAGCCCCTTGTGCCGTAGTATGTTGTGGGACTCCTTGAGACTTCTACTCTCTCTGTAGTTTTGGGCACTATAGAAAATGCTACCTCGTGCTTCCCTTGCAGCTTAATTTTTCGTTGCCTTGGGCAAATTTTAATTCTAGTTATTATCTAGGTTTAATAAAGTGAAGCACAGAGGCTAAATGAATTGTCAGAGGTCACTTGATGAGCAAATGGAACAGCCTGGAGTAAACCAGGCTTTCCTCATTGGCATTTATCATATTATTTATAATTTGAATTCCAGCAGCTCTTTGAAGTCATAACTGAGACTACATTGCGCTGGACAAAGGGCAAGTCCCTCCACTGAGCAACAAGCGTTCAAAACGATTAGACCCGAGAAACAAAAGAGAAGGGATTACTATCTCTTTTACCAATGCAGCGTTGATGCACGTGGATTAAGGGAGGGGCTGTCAGTACAGGAATGTGCAGTGAGCACTTTTTGACATGTCCTGAAATGACTTTTCCAGTTTTACACAGGAAATTTGTGTCAGGAAGTTAGCACAGACCTGAGTTTTTATTAAATTCTTTAATTTTAAGAGTATCCGCTATATTCGCGTTCTCCCAGTGATGTTTCCACAATAAACTGAGGATTTGGTATACAAGCTCAGTCTATAGGATGGCTGAAGCACGTACAAACGCCAGCGGTTTGGGTGCTGGAACATCCTTCTCTCTGGGACAGCCTTATTTACAGACAAGATAGAGACCTGAAATGAATTTGAAGAGATAAGTGTCCAAAGGGGTTAGAAGTCCTAGTGTAGTGGACATCCACGTGTTCTGAACAAACCAGCAATTTGATAGGGCTGGAAATTCTCAAACTGTCCTTCTCCCCCCCTTGGAATGAATAGCGAACATTGATTTTTTTTTTTTTTTAGTTATTTTTTTCCCCACAAAACAGAGGAAAAAAGTACCGAGTTTTTCAAAGCTGCATAAAGTATTTAAGACACCGTCCCTAGTTAAAATCCATGGCTTCATTTATGTGTTTTGAAATCTAAGCAGTCACTTAAGAAATCCACAATTACCAATGCCTGCAAATTGCTACCTATGGAGTAATGATCTTTGTTAAAAAAATAATGCCTTTTTAATGAAAATCCTACATCAAAAATCATCCCTTAGGTAATGGTTGGTCACCAGGGAACAATTGGCTCAGCACGGAGTTATCTGCTTTCCTGAAGAGAACAGTTAAAGAAGGAAAAAGAAAGAAAATGGATAAAGGAAAGAGTCAGAAGCGAACTGGGAGGCCTATGTTGTGGGAACTTTCTTAAATTGATTGAAAGATTAAAGACGCCTTTTGTGCGTGAGGCCCTAATTAGCGACGCAGATTGCTTTTTTTTTTCCCCGAGAGTGAGTTCTGCGTCCTGTTTGCATGTGTCAGACCGGCCTGTTTTGCACATTTTCTGACCTTCGCATTCTTTCGTTAGAGATGTACAAGGGCCTAACCCGTTGCGCAAATCGTTCTCCTGCCTCCTCTGAAAAGGCCTCTGGGTCTTTATTAATAAAGGATCTTTATTTTGTGGTTCCTTTATCAATATGAGTAGTTCAGCTCTTTCTGAGGCCTCTCCCCTAAGCGCAAACAAAATTAAAGGAGATGCGGAGGTCATGCGTGCTTATACAATTATTTCTCTCTGTTTTCACATACAGAGGAGAGAGCGAGTGCATGTTTGTGTAATTTCTGAAAAATCAGCATTGCCTGAGAAGGTTCAGGTTTTCTCTGCAACAAGTTTCTTCACTTGCCTATTCTGAGAAACCTGGCAGCAGCACAAAGCTACTCTTCAAATGGAAATCGAACAAAAACGTAGTATGACGCAAGCACCTTAAAACATAACTAGAGAACGTACCTTAATAACCTTGACACAATTTCAGGGTGACTTTGTAACTCTATTTTAAAACACTGCAATCATGCTGGATGCTTAAAATATGATAATAAGTGTTTTGCATGTATAAATCATTAATGAGAGTTTGCAAAAAGTGCTTTGAAATCCTTTAATCTGAAACTTCCGCAGGCTGTTCCCAATGGCTGTCGTTGCTTAGGGATCTTTACAAAGACATCTGCTTTACAGGCATAATGTAGAAGATGAGGACCGTAGATTGAATGCATTATTAAATAAAAGGAAAATACGAGCAACTAGGAAAATGGTTTTCAGAGAAAGGTGGTAGAGCACGAACGCTTTCAATACTGAAATCTCCCAGTCTTCCACAAGATAAGAGGGTACCCCAGCAGTGGCAGCATCTTGCCCAAAGAGATTTACTTGCGTAGTTACAGCAGGTTGTACAGCAAACCTGCAAAGAGAGGTTTTTACACCCAACTAAAAATGTAATCCCAGCGTTAGGGGAGAGAGAGAAAGAGTCTCCTCTGCTGCTCATCATCCTCGTTCAAACTGCTAAGACTGTGCTGCAAAATTATGCCACCTGTCTGAGGGTAGGATCCAGCTGCTTTGGAGTATGGGAATACTAACATCAAGGAGCAAAGGAAAACAAATTCCTTCTCCCCATATATCGGGTAATGTGAACTCGCTCTCCTGAAGCGTGCAGGTTCCCTGGGTAGGGCCAATGACAGAGGTCACTAAAGTAATAGCCGTGATCTTTGGTATTGCTTCATGTGGAGCTTAGCGATTCCCTGTAATCCCTCCTCGGAGATCCCCGTGAGTGTGGCCTCGGAGCTGGGTGAGCTGTGAGAGGCATCCAGGGACACGGAATTAAAAAGAAGCCAGCCAAACCACTCCTGCTTTACAGCGAAAGCTAAAGGTCGCTCTCTCTGAAAAACGATGAGATTTTTGTTGCCAAAGCCACGATGCCTCAAAGGATATCGATTTTTAGGCATCATTTGCCTTGAAAATGAGGCATCTCAGAGCTGTTCCAAATTTGAAGCCAGAAGTAACCAGTAGTTTTGAAAGTCTTTATGCTTTCCAAGCAGCACGCTCCAGCTCCCGGCCCATCTCCCTTCTGCCCTTACGAGTACCACAGCTAAAGGGATTTGAGGGGGAGGATGACGGGGGAGCAAGAGCATCAGACAGATGACAGGCAGCCGGCTTAAACCACTAGCGGCTGTGCCATTGAAGAGGGGCTGGCTCCTGAAATACACTCACAGAAAGGGAAGATGATCGGTCCTTGAGATGACTTGTATCCTCAGAAAAAATTGATTGAAATGATAAGGCTTTGCCCTTCATGGTAGAAATCATTGCGATGACATACGAATCCATGGGATGGAGTTTATTTGCATCTACAGGAGTCCGGGGTCACCCGAGACTGTCGGGGGTGAGGAGGATCTAATATGTAGGGAAAAAAAAAAAGCAGCATTATGAGGCAAGGAATCATGACCTGATTAGTGGAATGACATACGTGACTATGATCTGTTTATCTTAAAGGGATAGTGTTACTCAATTCGTGGGTGTCTGAAGCCAATACCACACTTCAAGTATAACAACACAGCACTTTGCATGTATAAATCATTAATGAATACTTGTGATATGACATTTGATCCAAGGAGGGCGCAGAGCTTCCTGTTAATATGAAGATATTAATAAGATATTAAGATATTAATGATAAGAGTTATTGCCCTAGGGATCCGTCCAACACACCTCATAATTTTGATGGGATTTACAGAGAAAAAATGTTACTGCTCTATTAGAGAAGCAAACAAATAGCAGATAAACAAGTCCGGACAGGAAATCTGTCTGTAGGGAAGGGCAGATCTCGGGGTACGCGAGATACTTTCCCTGACCAGCTCCTGCGGGGCAACAGCTACGTCTTGTGACACAACAGCCCAAAGATCAGCTACATGGGTACAAAAAAAGGCTTTGTCATCGTTGCCGACTGCAGCTTTTCACCCGGATTCTTACTGGCAGACCCTTTAATCGGGATTGATGCTCAAATAAGCATCCCAGGGACCAAGCAAAGCTTGAGTGCAGAATGACGCTTTATCTATCAGAAAGGATTAGGATGGCCAGAAATGTCCTTTTCTAAGGAATAAGAACCAAAATACCACTTTCTGTCTAGACAGCACATTGAAATAGAAGTGATTACGCTATGCCAGGCTTTTCAGTGCAATGAAGCGTCACGGCAAATCTCAGGCCCTTCCTGGTCTAGCCTGAAGGAGCCCACTTAGTGGGGTCACTGGATGTGGATTTTCACTCGGAATCTGGAGCAGTTATACGGCTCTAGCTCTGCAAGCAGGCAACTAACTTCGCAGAGCCGAGGGAATGATTTGTCGCTGAGAAAGGAGGACGTGCTGTGAAAGACAAAGGGAGAGAAGCAATAACTTAGGATTTGTATAAAACATTTTTGTGGTAACAGCAGGGACAGGCACAGAGCTTGTGGCAGCAGGCGAATGCTTGAGAAAGTGGATGGCTTGTGTTGGTGATTTCCAAAAACCCATATTCCAACCTTGTTTTGTTGCCCAGTGCTGCTGCATTATATAGTCATAAGAATTCAGAGTGGCTGTGGATCTGCTCCAGAGGTTTTATAAAAGGTTGTTATTATGACACAGACAAAACTACTTTTTAATGAAAAAATGAATAACCCTGGTTTCTGAAGCTATTAAATATTGCCTGCTTAGGGAGTAACTGTGACTCTCAAATTTAAAGTGGTGTTATTATCCAAGTGACATAACTATTCAAATTTTGTCATATACTTGCAATATTTACATAGCATACACACTTTGTATGTCTCAACCATTAATGAATATTTGGGACTAACTTTGAAGTTCTTTCCTTTAAAGAAGCCAGAGGAGAAGCTTCAATATTGTTGTACAGCCGTAGGGATCTGCAGACAGACACACCTCAGTGGCTTCTAAATATGTAATGGAGGTAAATGAAAGATCGAGATTCTGATATTGCTGGGTAGAAAACTTGAAGTGAATACACTTTTTTGAATGAAAGACTATTTTATAAAAACATATCTATTGATCCTGGAATGGATGACTGATTTCACCTCCATGATTACTACAGGATTCATTCCCAATGAATTTGGTTTTTCTCTGTACTGAATTCTTAAAGTGATGAAAACAAAATCACAAATCTGAGTGTGATGTTTTGTAGGAACTCTGCTGGGTGGATAATTTTATCCCTTCACAGTCAGTTTAATTCTTGTTTTGCTGTAGTTGCGATGCAGTAGGCCCTGTTTTAATGAATGAAATTAAACATTCCTCTCTTCAGAAATGTTTCGTGCAATGGTGTAAAAATTTAAGCTTTAATCTTTCTTCATTTTTCTTCATTTGGTTAGCCAAAATTACTGACTCAAATTATTTGAATGTAGAATAAATGATTGTTTGCTACACCTGAATGAAGCATTTCGTTTCCTCAGTTTGGATATGGCAATAAATCAGCTGGAAGTAGGTGTCCAAGCAATTGCACAGATGCCGCCATCTCATGTATTCTCAACTGCTTTAATTTCTTTCCTACAGGAGACTTGTCTGGATCCTGTAAGTGGATGTTCTGGATACCAAATTGTTATGCCAGTACATAAAACTTAAGCATTTTACACCCCTAATTAGACCAGGGAAACAACTTGTCCAACAACAGCAGATGCTGAACAGTATGTTTCCACTGAGAAATGCTTTGTAGAACGATTCTGATTTGCTTTAAAAACCCCTATTTGCTGTGCTAAATTCCTAAGTCAGCATCTCTCAACATCTGCAGCACTTTTTCCATTGAGTTCCATCTCAAGCATCTAATGAGATGTGTTTGTATCTTGTACTATCACAGTCTTCACTGTTGTCAGTACATGGATGACCGAAATTTCTGTTGTGAGAAGAGATTTGTCTGCGCTTCACAGGCGCCTGGACCGTCCGATGCCGCACAATGGATTTGGATTGATACCTTGAATGTGCAATTTGGTATCTGGCCAGGTAGAAACAGCTGACCTGTCAACTCGTCGTCCTTGCACGGTTTGAACAGGAGTCCGGAAAGTCTGAGAGCTTTCAGTCGCAGCTTGGTGAGATAATTCCCAGTCTGACCGATGTCAGGAAAGGATTCTACTAACAAGTAGTTGCTCCATTTGCTGGCTCCATGTAAAACCATAAGATATCCTCCAAGCAGATTTCAGCTTACTGTTGGAAGAAGGGAAGGAAAAAACACTCTTCGAGTCTTTACAGAAATTGCTCTATGGCTCAAGGGGCAAATTATTTCTAAAACCAGCTTGAAGCTGGCTTGAAAGAACACACTTTTTTAAACGCCCTGATGTTACTATGCTGTGTGTTGGGAATTAAAAGTAGTCAGAGATTCCACAAAATTAGAAGGTAGTGACACAATAAGCTATAAATCACGATGTGGTTTCTGAAATAAAAGGGTTAAAGTTGACTGACAAACTAAAAATTTGCTACTGTGCAGGGTATGTGACCCAATCAGGCTTTTATCTAAAAAATATTTAGCTCTCAATGAGAGATTCAAACCAGATATGTCGCGCAATCCTAAGAAGTAGAGGAAAATATCTGGAAGTATATTTGCGCAAAACATGCAAATTTTCCAATTATGTAACTATCTAAAATGAGTGTTGCATCGTTATAATTTGTAAATGGCCCTGCGAAAGACAAGCCAGTGACTAAAATGACAGACAGAGCAGGAAAAATCCATTGCTTTCCAAGCAGATCACTGTAAATGTCTGAATTAGCTGAATCAACAGTGCTGTGCATGAAATTCATTTGATCTCTAATTGTGTCATCTAAAACAAGGCTCTAGGGTGGAATGGGCATGCTATTAGCAAGGGAATGGGGACGGAGCACTGCAAGTAACAAATCTAAGCCTATGTTAGTAGTAAGGAGTGCTTTCCATGCAAGATGAGCTTGTTGGTAAACACCTTGGATGCGCACAGGGTGCCTCTGGGCCTGGGGCGGAGTGGACCAGTATAAAAGCCAGTGCAACTGCAGGCTTCCTCATCCACTTCTCTTGCCTTCTCCTCCTTGGTGAACAAGGTGAGCTGCGACTGTCTTTGCCTCCCTCCCCTCTTTCTCTTCTTCTCCTCTTCTTCTGTTGACCTCGATGTAGCTTTTGCCGAGAGCCTTGCTCTTTGGTCGTGTTCCTGCCTCTTGGCTCCCTGCTACCACCATGGGAGGTGGGAGAAGGTCCTGGGCTTTCTTTGCAGGGCCCCCTTGGGGAATGGGCTCCTAAGTGTCTCTTCCTCCCAGCGCAGGCTGTCCCTGCTGCCCGGCCTCTGCCTTCTCTCTTGCCGAGCAGGCTGTCAGGCTGCACCTCTCACGGTGCCTGTGCTTTCCTTGCCCTCTCTCCCAGGTGCACCTCCATCGCGCAGCCATGTCCTGCTACGATCTGTGCCGTCCCTGTGGCCCAACCCCGCTTGCCAACAGCTGCAACGAGCCCTGTGTCAGGCAATGCCAGGACTCCCGCGTGATCATTGAACCATCTCCCGTGGTGGTGACCTTGCCCGGACCCATCCTCAGCTCCTTCCCCCAGAACACCGCTGTGGGATCCACCACCTCTGCTGCCGTTGGCAGCATCCTGAGCACGGAGGGAGTGCCCATCTCCTCTGGGGGCTTTGGCCTCTCTGGCCTTGGTGGCCGCTACTGTGGCAGAAGGTGCCTGCCCTGCTAAAGGCGGGCTGGATGTCCAGTGAGTGCCTCGACCAGGAAGCCCAAAGCCAGGTGCCAGACTGAGGACAGAGCTGCTGGCCTGGGTTTCCAGAGGGGCTGAGCACCCTCGTGCCCTCCTGCCCAGGTGCCAGCCTGTGCTGTCTGGAAACACGGCCAACTGATGTTGTCGTCTTCTCCTGCTTTCTTCTCCGCATCATGAGTGCCTGCTGTCTGCTGCTGTCCTGTGCCAGGGGTTCATCCTGAAGCAGGCCGAGAGGGGTCCTGCTCCTCAGCCTCTCCCCATGCGTGTGGGAGGCAGACATGTCCCCCATTGCTGGGAAGGGGTGCCTGACCGTCAGCTGCCCTTGCAGCAGCCGGGACCGCGTCCCTTCCAGCACGCCCTGCTTTGTTTCACTCTTTAGACTCATTAAAGTTTGTGCTGCATCGTAGCTCGAGTCTCCTTGTGTTCCTTCCCTCCTGGGATGCCCAGCCAAGGTGTCCAGGGGAAATGTGATGCCCTGAAGGGGAAAAGGGTGGGGGGGTAAGGGCCAATGATGGGCTTCCCTTGTGCCTGGAGCAGCCGCGTACCCTCAAGGACTATGGTCTTTGGAGGAGACATGGGGCGGTGGAGGGATGTGTGGTATTGTTCGAGTATGCGAAGGGTGGCCAGGAGCTCCCCCAAGGGACATGTGAACAGCAAGTGAGGTTGGATACTGGCTTGCGGTTGATGAGGCAAACCATTGACCTGCTGGAAGCCATTTCTGTGCAGGGTAACACCCACCTGGCCAAGGCTCTGATTGCATCATTGCATGTGCAATGTGTCCTTGCCCTTCCCTCCTCTGAGCACTTCTTCCCAACCCTGGAAGTGGAGGGAGCCCCAAAGGAGGTGAAGGGACAGGTGGCAGCCAGGACAACAGTTTAAAAGAAGATATACATTCTGATTTTCAATTTTCTTCTATTTCCCTCCCTTCTCTGGCCTGTTTCTCCATGGGGGATGGTTTGCACCTGGCCCTACAGTCCTGCTGTTGGCAGAGTCAAAGACTACTCTTGTGCACTATCCTGGGGTTAAAAGTGTATGTCTGCACCAGATAGCTACCTTCTTTTCTGCCCTGAGAGAAAGCTCACCTTCAAAATACCCTTGTGCATTTATCTGTGGGGAGACCCTGTAGAAATTGTTTCCCGTCCATAATTGTAAGCCACGCTGAGCCTTTTGCAGAAGTAAGGTCAAGTTCAAACCAGGGAAGGAAGGCAACATCCTCTGTACGTGCTCCGAGAGAGCAGGCTGTGTCAGGATCGTTGAGCCTTTCCCTAGACTCTCAGTATGGGGGGCTGAGTCAGGGAGTACGGAGAGATGGTAGGAAACGACTTCCTTGCATTTAACGTTTCTCTTGTGGAAGGGTTTGAAGTGGAAGTGCCATGGATAGAGAACTGGTGTGCAGTATGGTTTGAGAGTAATGAAAGTCTTTTATGTTTGAGGGAAATGCTTCCATTCCGTGCAGGGTTGCTGTGGTGCAGTCACACTGGGGATGTCTTCTGCATGCATATTTGCTGAGAGAAACATCTGCTGCCATCCTAGAAGCTCCCTTCATCTTCCTGAATGAGGAATTTGCTTGGGCCTCTGTGATTAGAGAGTTGCCTGCCTCTGGTGGAGTCCCAACCCAGTTGTGGAAGGTGTTTTGTCCACCCTTTGCAATGAGGACCTGGCTAGGGGGTCAGAGGAGCGCGGCTGGTGCCCCAAGCTGGGCTGTCATTCCTCTTGGGGACATTCAGCCCCTGCCTTGCCCCAGGAAATGCAGTGCTGAGCATCGAATCCTTCCCTTGGAAGGCATCTGTGGGGAGATCCTGACAGCTGCTGCTCTCCAGACTGTCCTTGCTGTCCCTGCCAGCCCTCTCTTGCTTCTGGGCAGAGTTGTGTGTTGCCTGGCAATCTCGCTGCATGTTTGGAAATGTGTGCGCTGTCCTGTTGGTATGTAGAGCCAAAGCCGAAGTTGAGGCATGGACATGGGGAATGGAAGAAGGAAGAGTTTTGGAGCCACAGGATGTACTTGTTAGGGAGCAGTTTCTACAAGATACCAGCAGTGGCTACATAGTACTTACTTGCGGGAAAGCAATGTCATTCTTTCTGAAACATTCTTGCTCGGGTGATTGGGGAGCTCCAGGCACTGCTGAAAGGGGTGAGACAGCAAAAGAGACTGACTAATTTGTTCTAAGGGCAATGTGAGCTACCAAAGAAAGTTCAAAACCCACAAAGGATAGTCTCCCTGCTGAAAAGATAATGCCTAAGAAAGCTCAAAAGGCGCTGGAGACACAGGGAGCAATGGATTTGGTGAGTCCATACATAAAGAAAGTCTGCCCTTTCATCCGAGGTTTATAATGGAAAAACCTGCATTCGTTACAACAAAGGCTAAAAGCATGCCTCAGGAGGGTAAGATGCTGACATCACCAGAAAATATGGCACCGCTCCACCCAATTGGCTGAAACATCTGCCTGATTTTTGTTGTAAATTCCCCTGGAAACATTTTGGCCTCCAATACGGTCACTTGAAAGGAGCCTGTGTGGTGGAACAGGCATGTCCTGGACAGGGAAATGAAAAGGCAGCGTTGCAGGGAACATGAACAACCACCCCATTTCCTTAAGTGGGACGCGTAGCATGACATATGAGCTTGTTGGTAAACACCTTGGATGCGCAAAGGGTGCCTCTGGGCCTGGGGCGGAGTGGACCAGTATAAAAGCCAGTGCAACTGCAGGCTTCCTCATCCACTTCTCTTGCCTTCTCCTCCTTGGTGAACAAGGTGAGCTGTGACTGTCTTTGCCTCCCTCTCCTCTTTCTCTTCTTCTCCTCTTCTTCTGTTGACCTCGATGTAGCTTTTGCCGAGAGCCTTGCTCTTTGGTCGTGTTCCTGCCTCTTGGCTCCCTGCTACCACCATGGGAGGTGGGAGAAGGTCCTGGGCTTTCTTTGCAGGGCCCCCTTGGGGAACGGGGCTCCTAAGCGTCTCTTCCTCCCTGCGCAGGCTGTCCCTGCTGCCCAGCCTCTGCCTTCTCTCTTGCCGAGCAGGCTGTCAGGCGGCACCTCTCACGGTGCCTGTGCTTTCCTTGTCCTCTCTCCCAGGTGCACCTCCATCACGCAGCCATGTCCTGCTACGATCTGTGCCGTCCCTGTGGCCCAACCCCGCTTGCCAACAGCTGCAACGAGCCCTGCGTCAGGCAGTGCCAGGACTCCCGCGTGATCATTGAACCATCTCCCGTGGTGGTGACCCTGCCCGGACCCATCCTCAGCTCCTTCCCCCAGAACACCGCTGTGGGATCTACCACCTCCGCTGCCGTTGGCAGCATCCTGAGCACGGAGGGAGTGCCCATCTCCTCTGGGGGCTTTGGCCTCTCTGGCCTTGGTGGCCGCTACTACGGCAGAAGGTGCCTGCCCTGCTAAAGGCGGGCTGGATGTCCAGTGAGTGCCTCAACCAGGAAGCCCAAAGCCAGGTGCCGGACTGAGGATGGAGCTGCTGGCTGGGGTTTCCAGAGGGGCTGAGCACCCTCGTGCCCTCCTGCCCAGGTGCCAGCCTGTGCTGTCTGGAAACACGGCCAACTGATGTCTTCTTCTTCTCCTGCTTTCTTCTCCGCATCATGAGTGCCTGCTGTCTGCTGCTGTCCTGTGCCAGGGGTTCATCCTGAAGCAGGCCGAGAGGGGTCCTGCTCCTCAGCCTCTCCCCATGCGTGTGGGAGGGAGACGTGTCCCCCATTGCTGGGAAGGGGTGCCTGACTGTCAGCTGCCCTTGCAGCAGCCGGGACCGCGTCCCTTCCAGCACGCCCTGCTTTGTTTCACTCTTTAGACTCATTAAAGTTTGTGCTGCATCGTAGCTTGAGTCTCCTTGTGTTCCTTCCCTCCTGGGATGCCCAGCCAAGGTGTCCAGGGGAAACATGATGCTAGACGTGGCAGATGGGATGTGGTGCACTTGTATCCTGTTGAGGGATTGAGAGTGAGTGTCCCTCGGAAATGGTCACGTGGAGGGGATTGTCCTTTACATATGAAGCCTTCCCAAAGTCACCCACATCCCTTTGTCCTGAACACTAGACTTGTGTCCCTCAGCAAATCCATATAATGTTATCCTTGGCTCCAAGATGTGTGTGGTGTGTGACAGATGCCCAAGGGGTTGTGTCCCTCCACTTCTGCCCCCAGACCTCCTCTTTGTGACGCACAGACCCCACTCTGAAGCACTCAGCAATGTTGGCAGTGCTGCACCGTCAATGGGATTGAAAGGGCCCATTAGAAGAAAAGACAGATTTTGCACTTATCAAATAAACATAAGCTTCCTTCTTGAAGGACCAAGTCCTCCCCCGTGTTCTTGTGATGGATGGAGCTGGTGTCCTGTGTCCCAGGTGCACAGGAGATTTCCTCTCCTTGCCCCTCAGTGGCCTGAGTGCAGCACCAACAGGCCCAATGGCCCTGACCAGCCTCACCTGGGGTCTCTCACTCCTCCCTCTTCCCTTTCACCCAGGCCTCTATTTAAGCTCTGTCCTGAGCCCTTCCCCCTTTCTTCAGCTTGGTGGCAGGAGTGCAGGTCTCCTGTTCTTGTGCAGGTTTGCCTATGCCTGACCGTGAACTGCTTTGATCCAGACCCTAACCCAGAGGCCTGCTGATTTTGCAGCCTCTCCTTGGGTCTGTGGGGTTAGTATGGCTCTGCTCAGCAGTCAGTGGGCTCTGTTGACCCAGGTTGCCATCGCTGGGTCTGCTCTGGCCTGAGCACTGACTGCCCTGCTTGATGTCAGTCCTGCTTTTTCAGCACCAACTTGACTGTTGAGCTGGACTCTGGAATGTGCCTGTCTACGGTCTCTGCATTCTCCTTGCTCAGGTACTGTGCAATGGGGCCGTGGCTCGTGAGGCTGCTGCCCTCCTGGCCTTGCAATCGGGCTCCTGTCCTGGCTCCCATGCTGCAGGGAGCAGCTGGCTCTCACTGAGCCCTGGCAGCATTTCTGTTTGGATGGACTTTCACTGGCCTCATCAGGTCTGCACAGAGCACCTTCTAAGCTCTCTTCTGCCTCTTAAATGAGGAATGTGCCCTGGGCCTCTGTGATTAGAGAGTTGCCTGCCTCTGGTGGAGTCCCAAACCAGTTGGGGAAGGTGTTTTGTCCACCCTTTGCAATGAGGACCTGGCTGGAGGGTCAGAGGAGCGCGGCTGGTGCCCCAAGCTGGGCTGTCATTCCTCTTGGGGACATTCAGCCCCTGCCTTGCCCCAGGAAATGCAGTGCTGAGCATCGAATCCTTCCCTTGGAAGGCATCTGTGGGGAGATCCTGACAGCTGCTGCTCTCCAGACTGTCCTTGCTGTCCCTGCCAGCCCTCTCTTGCTTCTGGGCAGAGTTGTGTGTTGCCTGGCAATCTCACTGAATGTTTGGAAATGTGTGTGCTGTCCTGTTGGTATGTAGAGCCAAAGCTGAAGTTCAGGCATGGGCTGTGGGGAGGAGGGAAGCAGATAGGTTTGGTGCCCAGCGTGTGCCTTTGTTTGTGGGGGACATCCAGGTTAACAGGAGTGATGAACCACTGCTGAGATGTGGCAGAGCAATGTCCTTCTGTCTGAAACATGGCTGCGCTGGGGACTGGGGACCTCTGGATGCTGCTTATACAGGTGAGGGGGAAAACAGCCAGGCTTATTTCTCCTGAGCACAAAGCTCGGCATCCCAGAAAGGCTAAAGCCCAAGGGCAGAGCTGACATGCCTGGACAACTGGTGCCTGAGCCAGCCTGAGCTGGTGGATCGGGAAAGCTGAGGATGTGGCTGGTGGTCACATAGGAACCTTGTTGGAGGTCTGGCCTTAGATGATGGCTTTGGAAGGAAATGAGGCCCCATGAGTTAGGAGAAAACCTCAGAACAAGCTCCAGGAGGGTGAGGGGCTGCCAAGATTGGCCATCTCCTTCTCATTGCCTTCATCTTCTTCCCTCACTTGTGTGTCATTTCCCCTGGAAACATTTTGGCCACCAATACTGTCACTTGAAAGGAGCCTGTGTGGTGGAACGGGCATGTCCTGGACAGGGAAATGAAAAGGCAGTGTTGCAGGGAACATGAACAACCACCCCATTTCCTTAAGTGGGACGCGTAGCATGACATATGAGCTTGTTGGTAAACACCTTGGATGCGCAAAGGGTGCCTCTGGGCCTGGGGCGGAGTGGACCAGTATAAAAGCCAGTGCAACTGCAGGCTTCCTCACCCACTTCTCTTGCCTTCTCCTCCTTGGTGAACAAGGTGAGCTGCGACTGGCTCTGCCTCCCTCTCCTCTTTCTCTTCTTCTCCTCTTCTTCTGTTGACCTCGATGTAGCTTTTGCCGAGAGCCTTGCTCTTTGGTCGTGTTCCTGCCTCTTGGCTCCCTGCTACCACCATGGGAGGTGGGAGAAGGTCTTGGGCTTTCTCTGCAGGGCCCCCCTGGCGAACAGGGCTCCTAAGTGTCTCTTCCTCTCTGCGCAGGCTGTCCCTGCTGCCCAGCCTCTGCCTTCTCTCTTGCCGAGCAGGCTGTCAGGCGGCACCTCTCACGGTGCCTGTGCTGTCCTTGCCCTCTCTCCCAGGTGCACCTCCACCGCGCAGCCATGTCCTGCTACGATCTGTGCCGTCCCTGTGGCCCAACCCCGCTTGCCAACAGCTGCAACGAGCCCTGCGTCAGGCAGTGCCAGGACTCCCGCGTGGTGATCCAGCCCTCTCCCGTGGTGGTGACCCTGCCCGGACCCATCCTCAGCTCCTTCCCCCAGAACACCGCTGTGGGATCCACCACCTCCGCTGCCGTTGGCAGCATCCTGAGTGAGGAGGGAGTGCCCATCTCCTCCGGGGGCTTTGGCCTCTCTGGCCTTGGTGGCCGCTACTGTGGCAGAAGGTGCCTGCCCTGCTAAAGGCGGGCTGGATGTCCAGTGAGTGCCTCGACCAGGAAGCCCAAAGCCAGGTGCCAGACTGAGGACAGAGCTGCTGGCTGGGGTTTCCAGAGGGGCTGAGCACCCTCGTGCCCTCCTGCCCAGGTGCCAGCCTGTGCTGTCTGGAAACACGGCCAACTGATGTCTTCTTCTTCTCCTGCTTTCTTCTCCGCATCATGAGTGCCTGCTGTCTGCTGCTGTCCTGTGCCAGGGGTTCATCCTGAAGCAGGCCGAGAGGGGTCCTGCTCCTCGGCCTCTCCCCATGCGTGTGGGAGGCAGACATGTCCCCCATTGCTGGGAAGGGGTGCTGACTGTCAGCTGCCCTTGCAGCAGCCGGGACTGTGTCCCTTCCAGCACGCCCTGCTTTGTTTCACTCTTTAGACTCATTAAAGTTTGTGCTGCATCGTAGCTTGAGTCTCCTTGTGTTCCTTCCCTCCTGGGATGCCCAGCCAAGGTGTCCAGGGGGAAAAGTGATGCTATACAGGTTGAAGACGTGGCAGATGGGATGTGATGGACTAATATTTTTCTTAAGGGATAGGGAGAGGGTGTCCCTGTGAAATGATGACGTGGAGGGGACTGTCCTTTTTGTGACGTATGTATATGTCCAAAGTCCCCCACATCCCTTTGTCCTGAACACTAGACTTGTGTCTCTCAGCAAATCCATGCAATGTTATCCTTGGCTCCAAGATGTGTGGTGTGTGACAGATGCCCAAGGGGTTGTATCCCTCCACTTCTGCCCCCAGACCTTCGCTTTGTGACACACAGGCCCCCACTCAGCAATGTTGGCAGTGCTGCGCTGTCAATGAGATTGAAAGGGCAGCACTGAAAAGAACCGGACTCCTTCCTGCTTGCACCTTCCCCTCAGGTATTTCAATACATTAGTGAGGCTTCCCTGTGAGCCCGCTCTTCTCTAGGTTAAACGCTCTCAGCTCTCGGTCTTGCCACGTATGTGCTATGCTCCAGTCCCTTAATCATCTGTGTGGCCTTTCATCTGACTGTCTCATAAATGTCCCTGTCTCTCTTGCACTGAGGAGCCTGGAACTGAGCACAATACTCCCAGGGCGGCCTCATGAGTGCTGAGTGAAGTGGAAGGCTCACCTCCCTCAGCCTGCTGGAAATATGTTGCCTAATGCAGCCCAAGGTACAGTCCTATGCTGCATTAGCAAATCACAGAATGGTAGGGGTTGGAAGGGACCTCTGGAGACCATCCAGCCCAACCCCTGCCAGAGCAGGGTCACCCAGCACAGGCTGCACAGGGCCATGTCCAGGTGGGTTTTTTAATATCTTCATAGAAGGAGACTCCACACCCTCCCTGGGCAGCCTGTGCCAGGGCTGTCACCCTCACAGTAAAGGAGTTTTTCCTCATGTTCAGGCGGAACTTCCCATGTTCCAGTTTGTGCCCGTTGCCCCTTGTCCTGTCACTGGGCACCACTGAGAAGAGTCTGGCCCCGTCCTCTTGACACCCACCCTTGAGATATTTGTAAGCGTTGATGAGGTCCCCTCTCAGTCTTCTCTTTCTCAGGCTGAACAGCCCCAGCTCCCTCAGCCTTTCCCCATAGGAGAGATGCTCCAGGCCCTTCATCATCTTCATAGCCCTCCGCTGGGCTCTCTCCAGTAGTTCCTTGTCTTTCTTGAACTGGGGAGCCCAGAACTGGATGCAGGACTCCAGATGGGGCCTCACTAGGGCAGAGTAGAGGGGGAGGAGAACCTCCCTCAACCTGCTGGCCACACTCTTCTTGATGCCCCCCAGGATGACATTGGCCTTTCTGGTCGCAAGGGCACGTTGCTGGCTTATGGTGAACTTGTATTCTACCAGGTCTGCCAGGTCCTTCTATGCAGAGCTGCTTTCCAGTAGGTCAACCCCCAACCTGTACTGGTGCAGGGGGTTGTTCCTCCTCAGGTGCAAGACCCTGTACTTGCCTGCGTTGAATCTCATGAGTTTCCTCTCTGCCCAACACTCCAGCCTGTCCAGGTCTCGCTGAATGGCAGCACAGCCTCTGGGGTATCAGCCAGACCTTCCAGTTTAGTGTCATCAGCAAACTTGCTGAGGGTGCGCTCTGTCCCTTCAGCCAGGTCATTGATGGATAAATTGAACAAGACTGGCCCCAGTACTGACCCCTGGGGAACACCACTAGCTACTGGCCTCCAACTAGACTCTGCGCTGCTGATCACCACCCTCTGAGCTCTGCCATTCAGCCAGTTCTCAACCCACCTCACCATCTACTTGTCTAGCCCACATTACCTGAGCTTACCTATGAGGATATTGTGGGAGACAGTGTCAAACGCCTTGCTGAAGTCCAGGTAGACGACATCCACTGCTCTCCCCTCATCCTCCCAGCCAGTCATACCATCATAGAAGGCTATCAGATTGGTCAAGCACGATTTCCCCTTGGTGAATCCATGCTGACTACTCCTGATCACCTTCTTTTCATCTACATGCTTAGACATGGCCTCCAGAATGAGTTGCTCCATCACCTTTCCAGGGATGGAGGTGAGGCTGACCGGCCTGTAATTTCCTGGGTCCTCCTTCTTGCCCTTCTTGAAGACTGGAGTGACATTGGCTTTCCTCCAGTCCTCAGGCACCTCTCCCGTTCTCCATGATTTTTCAAAGATGATGGAGAGCGGCTTGGCAATGACCTCTGCCAGCTCCCTCAGCACACGTGGGTGCATCCCATCAGGGCCCATGGATTTGTGGGTGTCCAGTTTGCCCAACTGATCTCTAATCTGATCCTCTTTGACCAAAGGAGGGCCATCCTTTCTCCAGGATTCCTCTCTTACCTCCAGGGTCTGGGGTTCCTGGGGGGTCAGCCTTGGCAGTAAAGACTGAAACAAAGAAGGCATTCAGTAACTCTGCCTTCTCTGCATCCTTCGTGACCAGGGCACCCACCTCATTCAGCAGAGGGCCCACACTTTCCCTAGCCTTCCATTTGTTGCCGATGTACTTGAAAAAGCCCTTCTTATTGCCTTTGATGTCCCTCGACAGATTAAATTTGAGGCGGACCTTAGCCTTCCTTGTAGCATCCCTGCATACCTGGACAGCATCCCTGTACTCCTCCCATGTGGCCTGCCCCTTTTTCCACATTCCATGGACTTCCTTCTTCCATTTGAGTTTTGCCAATAGTTCCTTGCTCATCCACGCCGGTCTCGTGCCTCCCTTACCTGATATCTTACTCCTGGGGATGCACTGCTCTTGAGCTTGGAGAAAGTGATGCTTGAATAATGCCCAGCTCTCTTGGGCCCCCCTACCTTCTAGAGCCCTAACCCACGGGATTCCTCCAAGCAAGTCGTTGAAGAGGGCAAAGTTAGCTCTTCTAAACTCCAGGCTTGTGTGCCATCCAGGCTAAAGGGGTAGCTGAAAGGATGTGGTGCACTTGTGTCCTCTTCAGGGTTATGGAGGAGGTATCCCACTGAAACGGTCACGTGGAGGGGACTGTCCTTTATGTGTGACGAAGCCTTCCCATAGTCGCCCACATCCCTTTGTCCTGAAAGCCAGACTTGTGTTTCTCAGCAACCCCCTGCGATGCTTTCCATGGCTCCAGGACGTGTTTGGTTTCACTGCTTGGGGGTTTACATGACCCGTGGCCCATGACACTGAAGTGAGGGCATTTTGCACGTCCCTTGCACAGCAGAGGAAGGAAAGAGAGAAACCCTCCAGGATGCAGCCGTTGTGTCTTCCTGCCTCTCTGTCCTGAACTGCAAGACCACCGACATCAGGGAGGGCAGTAACCATGCTCATGTGTGGAGTTGGCGTGGCCTTCTCCCCCAGGACGTGGTGGTTGCTCGTGCCAGAGGGGATGGAGGAGAGGACAGGCTGCCTATCCCTTCCTCCCCCATGCTCTAGTCCTCCACAGGTGATGTTTTGCCCCGTGCCCCCCACTCCTGCCTCAGGTCGAGTGAGGGGCACCTCTTGTGCTGTCCCATACGCTGTGGGAAACCCCACAGTGCCGTTCCCCACAGCTCGAGCCGTGTCTTCCCCGAAAGACTGCTGCTGTCAGCAAAAGCCCTGTGCGTGGCTGTGCAGGAAGGCCCTCAGGAAATGCCCTCTCCACCACCACTCGTGAGCCGGGCTGAGCTGCCAGCAGCAGCAAGGTGGGGTGAAAAGATGGTACCAGGGAGGGAAGGGAGCATCCGCAGCACGTGCTCAGGGAGACCAGGGTGTGTCAGGGCATCGGAGCCTTTGGCAGACCCTCTCCGTAGGCACTGACTGTTGGGAAGCCCCAACACTGACCTTTGGTGCTCTGGGAGGAGTAGATTTCGTGTGTGTTGGAGAGTAGTGTCTGTGCTTCCAGACCTCATTCTATGTTGATTGGAGTCTGCTGGAGGCTCTCCAGATAAGGTAAGGAAGGGCAAAGAGCACATAAATTTCTCTTGATGTTAACTTACTGCGCCTAAACCCTGCAGGGTATCCAAGGTGAGGGGGAAGTTTATACCTAACTTTGATGGGGTTAGCTATTAGGTTACTTAATGGATATGGTGACTCCTGTCACAGAAAATACTTTTAAGTCTGGCCTTGTATGTTAGGGTTGCATGAAAAATGCTCCATTCATTAGGAGAGTCCTTAAAGTGAGGTCCTGGAGGGCGAGGGGCTGGCATGACCTGGTGAGGTGGGACGCTCCTCATCACTGGCTGCATCATCTGCTTGTGC
This sequence comes from Phoenicopterus ruber ruber, assembly GCA_009819775.1. Lineage (NCBI taxonomy): Eukaryota > Metazoa > Chordata > Aves > Phoenicopteriformes > Phoenicopteridae > Phoenicopterus > Phoenicopterus ruber. Next base: position 1,181,972 of record CM020242.1, read on the forward strand.
TGACGTGTCATTTCCCCTGGAAACATTTTGGCCTCCAATACTGTCACTTGAAAGGGGCCTGTGTGGCGGAACGGGCATGTCCTGGACAGGGAAATGAAAAGGCAGCGTTGCAGGGAACATAAGCAGTGTCCCCATTTCTTTAATTGTGATGCTTTGCATGTAAGATGAGCTTGTTGGTAAACACCTTAGATGCACAAAGGGCGCCTCTGGGCCTGGGGCGGAGTGGACCAGTATAAAAGCCAGTGCAACTGCAGGCTTCCTCATCCACTTCTCTTGCCTTCTCCTCCTTGGTGAACAAGGTGAGTTGCAAGTGCCTTTGCCTGTTTCTTTTCTTTCTCCTTTTTCTCTTTATCTTTTGGTCTTTTCCGAGTATTTGCCTTGGTGTAGGTTTTGCTGAAAGCCTTGCTCCTTGATGCTGCTCCCATCATCTCTGTTCCCCTTGCCATACTGGGGGGAGGTGGGAGAAGGTCTTGGTCTTTCTCTGCAGGGCCCCCCTGGTGAACAGGGCTCCTAAGTGTCTCTTCCTCCCTGCGCAGGCTGTCCCTGCTGCCCAGCCTCTGCCTTCTCTCTTGCCGAGCAGGCTGTCAGGCGGCACCTCTCACGGTGCCTGTGCTTTCCTTGCCCTCTCTCCCAGGTGCACCTCCACTGCGCAGCCATGTCCTGCTACGATCTGTGCCGTCCCTGTGGCCCAACCCCGCTTGCCAACAGCTGCAACGAGCCCTGCGTCAGGCAGTGCCAGGACTCCCGCGTGATCATTGAACCATCTCCCGTGGTGGTGACCCTGCCTGGACCCATCCTCAGCTCCTTCCCCCAGAACACCGCTGTGGGATCCACCACCTCTGCTGCCGTTGGCAGCATCCTGAGTGCGGAGGGAGTGCCCATCTCCTCCGGGGGCTTTGGCCTCTCTGGCCTTGGTGGCCGCTACTATGGCAGAAGGTGCCTGCCCTGCTAAAGGCGGGCTGGACGTCCAGTGAGTGCCTCGACCAGGAAGCCCAAAGCCAGGTGCCGGACTGAGGACGGAGCTGCTGGCCGGGGTTTCCAGAGGGGCTGAGCACCCTCGTGCCCTCCTGCCCAGGTGCCAGCCTGTGCTGTCTGGAAACACGGCCAACTGATGTCTTCTTCTTCTCCTGCTTTCTTCTCCGCATCATGAGTGCCTGCTGTCTGCTGCTGTCCTGTGCCAGGGGTTCATCCTGAAGCAGGCCGAGAGGGGTCCTGCTCCTCGGCCTCTCCCCATGCGTGTGGGAGGGAGACGTGTCCCCCATTGCTGGGAAGGGGTGCCTGACTGTCAGCTGCCCTTGCAGCAGCCGGGACCGCGTCCCTTCCAGCACGCCCTGCTTTGTTTCACTCTTTAGACTCATTAAAGTTTGTGCTGCATCGTAGCTTGAGTCTCCTTGTGTTCCTTCCCTCCTGGGATGCCCAGCCAAGGTGTCCAGGGGAAACATGATGCTATACAGGTTGAAGACGTGGCAGATGGGATGTGGTGGACTAATATTTTTCTTGAGGGGTTTGGAGGGGTTGTCCATCTGAAACGGTCACATGGAGGGGACTGTCCTTTACATATGAAGCCTTCCCAAATTCGCCCACATCCCTTTGTCCTAAACACTAGACTGCAAATCCATGTAGTGCCGTCCTTGGCTCCAAGATGTGTGGTGTGTGGCAGATGCCCAAGGGGTTGTGTCCCTCCACTTCTGCCCCCAGACCTCCTCTTTGTGATGCACAGACCCCACTCTGAAGCACTCAGCAATGTTGGCAGTGCTGCACCATCAATGGGATTGAAAGGGCCCATTAGAAGAAAAGACAGATTTTGCACTTATCAAATAAACATAAGCTTCCTTCTTGAAGGACCAAGTCCTCCCCCATGCTCTTGTGATGGATGGAGCTGGTGTCCTGTGTCCCAGGTGCACAGGAGATTTCCTCTCCTTGCCCCTCAGTGGCCTGAGTGCAGCACCAACAGGCCCAATGGCCCTGACCAGCCTCACCTGGGGTCTCTCACTCCTCCCTCTTCCCTTTCACCCAGGCCTCTATTTAAGCTCTGTCCTGAGCCCTTCCCCCTTTCTTCAGCTTGGTGGCAGGAGTGCAGGTCTCCTGTTCTTGTGCAGGTTTGCCTATGCCTGACCGTGAACTGCTTTGATCCAGACCCTAACCCAGAGGCCTGCTGATTTTGCAGCCTCTCCTTGGGTCTGTGGGGTTAGTATGGCTCTGCTCAGCAGTCAGTGGGCTCTGTTGACCCAGGTTGCCATTGCTGGGTCTGCTCTGGCCTGAGCACTGACTGCCCTGCTTGATGTCAGTCCTGCTTTTTCAGCACCAACTTGACTGTTGAGCTGGACTCTGGAATGTGCCTGTCTACGGTCTCTGCATTCTCCTTGCTCAGGTACTGTGCAATGGGGCCGTGGCTCGTGAGGCTGCTGCCCTCCTGGCCTTGCAATCGGGCTCCTGTCCTGGCTCCCATGCTGCAGGGAGCAGCTGGCTCTCACTGAGCCCTGGCAGCATTTCTGTTTGGATGGACTTTCACTGGCCTCATCAGGTCAGCACAGAGCACCTTCTAAGCCAAAGTAGAGCCAAAGCTGAAGTTGAGGCATGGATAGTGGGGAGGAGGGAAGCAGATAGGTTTGGTGCCCAGTGTGTGCCTTTGTGGGGGACATCCCAGTTTAACAGGAGTGATGAACCACTGCTTAGGTGTGGCAGAGCAATGTCCTTCTGTCTGAAACATGGCTGCGCTGGGGACTGGGGACCTCTGGATGCTTCTTATACAGGTGAGGGGGAAAACAGCCAGGCTTATTTCTCCTGAGCACAAAGCTCGGCATCCCAGAAGGGCTAAAGCCCAAGGGCAGAGCTGACATGCCTGGACAACTGGTGCCTGAGCCAGCCTGAGCTGGTGGATCGGGAAAGCTGAGGATGTGGCTGGTGGTCACATAGGAACCTTGTTGGAGGTCTGGCCTTAGATGATAGCTTTGGAAGGAAATGAGGCCCCATGAGTTAGGAGAAAACCTCAGAACAAGCTCCAGGAGGGTGAGGGGCTGCCAAGATTGGCCATCTCCTTCTCGTTGCCTTCATCTTCTTCCCTCATTTGTGTGTCATTTCCCCTGGAAACATTTTGGTCTCTAATACTGTCACTTGAAAGGAGCCTGTGTGGCGGAACGGGAATGTCCTGGACAGGGAAATGAAAAGGCAGTGTTGCAGGGAACATAAGCAGTGTCCCCATTTCTTTAATTGTGATGCTTTGCACGCAAGATGAGGTTGTTGGTAAACACCTTAGATGTACACAGGGTGCCTCTGGGCCTGGGACACAGGACACCAGCTCCATCTATCTCAAAAACGTGGGGCAGGACTTCGTCCTTCAAGAAAGAAGCTTATGTTAATTTTATAAGTGCAAAATCTGGGCCCTTTCAATCCCATTGACGGTGCAGCACTGCCAACATTGCTGAGTGCTTCAGAGTGGGGGTTTGCTGAGAGACACAAGTCTAGTGTTCAGGACACGGGGATGTGGGCGACTTGGGGAAGGCTTCGCCATATGTAAAGGACAGTCCCCTCCACGTCATCATTTCACAGGGACACCCTCTCCCTATCCCTTAAGAAAAATATTAATCCATCACATCCCATCTGCCACGTCTTCAACCTGCATAGCATCACATTTCCCCCTGGACACCTTGGCTGGGCATCCCAGGAGGGAAGGAACACAAGGAGACTCAAGCTACGATGCAGCACAAACTTTAATGAGTCTAAAGAGTGAAACAAAGCAGGGCGTGCTGGAAGGGACGCGGTCCTGGCTGCTGCAAGGGCAGCTGACAGTCAGCACCCCTTCCCAGCAATGGGGGACACGTCTCCCTCCCACACGCATGGGGAGAGGCCGAGGAGCAGGACCCCTCTCGGCCTGCTTCAGGATGAACCCCTGGCACAGGACAGCAGCAGACAGCAGGCACTCATGATGCGGAGAAGAAAGCAGGAGAAGAAGAAGACATCAGTTGGCCGTGTTTCCAGACAGCACAGGCTGGCACCTGGGCAGGAGGGCACGAGGGTGCTCAGCCCCTCTGGAAACCCAGGCCAGCAGCTCCGTCCTCAGTCCGGCACCTGGCTTTGGGCTTCCTAGTCGAGGCACTCACTGGACATCCAGCCCGCCTTTAGCAGGGCAGGCACCTTCTGCCGTAGTAGCGGCCACCAAGGCCAGAGAGGCCAAAGCCCCCGGAGGAGATGGGCACTCCCTCCTCACTCAGGATGCTGCCAACGGCAGCGGAGGTGGTGGATCCCACAGCGGTGTTCTGGGGGAAGGAGCTGAGGATGGGTCCGGGCAGGGTCACCACCACGGGAGAGGGCTGGATCACCACGCGGGAGTCCTGGCACTGCCTGACGCAGGGCTCGTTGCAGCTGTTGGCAAGCGGGGTTGGGCCACAGGGACGGCACAGATCGTAGCAGGACATGGCTGCGCGGTGGAGGTGCACCTGGGAGAGAGGGCAAGGAAAGCACAGGCACCGTGAGAGGTGCCGCCTGACAGCCTGCTCGGCAAGAGAGAAGGCAGAGGCTGGGCAGCAGGGACAGCCTGCGCAGGGAGGAAGAGACGCTTAGGAGCCCTGTTCCCCAAGGGGGCCCTGCAGAGAAAACCAAGACCTTCTCCCACCTCCCATGGTGGTAGCAGGGAGCCAAGAGGCAGGAACACGACCAAAGAGCAAGACTCTCGGCAAAAGCTACATCGAGGTCAACAGAAGAAGAGGAGGAGAAGAGAAAGAGGAGAGGGAGGCAAAGACAGTCGCAGCTCACCTTGTTCACCAAGGAGGAGAAGGCAAGAGAAGTGGATGAGGAAGCCTGCAGTTGCACTGGCTTTTATACTGGTCCACTCCGCCCCAGGCCCTGAGGCACCCTTTGCGCATCCAAGGTGTTTACCAACAAGCTCATATGTCATGCTACGCGTCCCACTTAAGGAAATGGGGTGGTTGTTCATGTTCCCTGCAACGCTGCCTTTTCATTTCCCTGTCCAGGACATGCCTGTTCCGCCACACAGGCTCCTTTCAAGTGACCGTATTGGAGGCCAAAATGTTTCCAGGGGAATTTACAACAAAAATCAGGCAGATGTTTCAGCCAATTGGGTGGAGCGGTGCCATATTTTCTGGTGATGTCAGCATCTTACCCTCCTGAGGCATGCTTTTAGCCTTTGTTGTAACGAATGCAGGTTTTTCCATTATAAACCTCGGATGAAAGGGCAGACTTTCTTATGCATGGACTCACCAAATCCATTGCTCCCTGTGCCTCCAGGCCTTTAAGCTTCCTTAGACATCATTTTTTTCAGCAGGGAGACTATGCTGTTGGGTTTTTGAACTTTCTTTGGCATCTCGCAGTGCTGGTTTTGGCTGGGACGCAGTTAATTTTCTTCATAGCAGCTATTATGGGGCTGTGTGTTGGGTTTGTGCTGGAGGCAGTGGTGATAACACAGGGCTGGTTTTGTTACTGCTGAGCAGGACTTACACAGAGCCAAGGCCTTTTCTGCTCCTCAGCCCACCCCACCAGCGAGGAGGCTGGGGGGGCACAAGAAGTTGGGAGGGGACACAGCGGGGACAGCTGACCCCAACTGACCCAAGGGATGTCCCACACCATACGACGTCATGCTGAGCATAGAAAGGTGGGGGAAGAAGAAGGGAGTGGGGGACATTGGGAGTGATGGTGTTTGTCTTCCCAAGTCACCGTTCCACGTGATGGAGCCCGGCTTTCCTGGAGATGGCTGAACAGCTGCCTGCCCATGGGAAGCAGGGAATGAATCCCTTGTTTTGCTTTGCTTGCGTGCGCGGATTTTGCTTTACCTGTTAAACTGTCTTTATCTCAACCCACGAGTTTTCTCACTTTTACCCTTCCGATTCTCTGGGGTGGAGTGAGCGAGCAGCTGCGTGGTGCTTAGTTGTTGGCAGGGGTTTACCACGACACTCGCATTGCCCTTAGAACAAATTAGATGGTCTCTTTTGCCGTCTCACCCCTTTCAGCAGTTCCTGGAGCTCCCCAATCACCCGAGCAAGAATGTTTCAGAAAGAATGACATTGCTTTTCCGCAAGTAAGTACTACGTAGCCACTAATGGTATCTTGTAGGACCTACTTCCTAACAAGAACGTCTAGTGGCTTCAAAACCCTTCCTTCTTCCATTCCCCATGTCCTGCGCTGGTGGATCAGGAAAGCTGAGGATGTGGCTGGTGGTCACACAGGAACCTTGTTGGAGGTCTGGCCTTAGATGATAGCTTTGGAAGGAAATGAGGCCCCATGAGTTAGGAGAAAACCTCAGAACAAGCTCCAGGAGGGCGAGGGGCTGCCAAGATTGGCCATCTCCTTCTCATTGCCTTCATCTTCTTCCCTCACTTGTGTGTCATTTCCCTGGAAACATTTTGGCCACCAATACTGTCACTTGAAAGGAGCCTGTGTGGCGGAACGGGCATGTCCTGGACAGGGAAATGAAAAGGCAGCGTTGCAGGGAACATAAGCAGTGTCCCCATTTCTTTAATTGTGATGCTTTGCATGTAAGATGAGCTTGTTGGTAAACACCTTAGATGTACACAGGGTGCCTCTGGGCCTGGGGCGGAGTGGACCAGTATAAAAGCCAGTGCAACTGCAGGCTTCCTCATCCACTTCTCTTGCCTTCTCCTCCTTGGTGAACAAGGTGAGCTGCGACTGGGTCTGCCTGCCTCCCCTCTTTCTCTTCTTCTCCTCTTCTTCTGTTGACCTCGATGTAGCTTTTGCCGAGAGCCTTGCTCTTTGGTCGTGTTCCTGCCTCTTGGCTCCCTGCTACCACCATGGGAGGTGGGAGAAGGTCCTGGGCTTTCTCTGCAGGGCCCCCTTGGGGAATGGGCTCCTAAGCGTCTCTTCCTCCCTGCGCAGGCTGTCCCTGCTGCCCAGCCTCTGCCTTCTCTCTTGCCGAGCAGGCTGTCAGGCGGCACCTCTCACGGTGCCTGTGCTTTCCTTGCCCTCTCTCCCAGGTGCACCTCCACCGCGCAGCCATGTCCTGCTACGATCTGTGCCGTCCCTGTGGCCCAACCCCGCTTGCCAACAGCTGCAACGAGCCCTGCGTCAGGCAGTGCCAGGACTCCCGCGTGGTGATCCAGCCCTCTCCCGTGGTGGTGACCCTGCCCGGACCCATCCTCAGCTCCTTCCCCCAGAACACCGCTGTGGGATCCACCACCTCCGCTGCCGTTGGCAGCATCCTGAGTGAGGAGGGAGTGCCCATCTCCTCCGGGGGCTTTGGCCTCTCTGGCCTTGGTGGCCGCTACTGTGGCAGAAGGTGCCTGCCCTGCTAAAGGCGGGCTGGATGTCCAGTGAGTGCCTCGACCAGGAAGCCCAAAGCCAGGTGCCGGACTGAGGATGGAGCTGCTGGCCTGGGTTTCCAGAGGGGCTGAGCACCCTCGTGCCGTCCTGCCCAGGTGCCAGCCTGTGCTGTCTGGAAACACGGCCAACTGATGTCGTCTTCTTCTCCTGCTTTCTTCTCCGCATCATGAGTGCCTGCTGTCTGCTGCTGTCCTGTGCCAGGGGTTCATCCTGAAGCAGGCTGAGAGGGGTCCTGCTCCTCGGCCTCTCCCCATGCGTGTGGGAGGGAGACGTGTCCCCCTTTGCTGGGAAGGGGTGCCTGACTGTCAGCTGCCCTTGCAGCAGCCGGGACTGTGTCCCTTCCAGCACGCCCTGCTTTGTTTCACTCTTTAGACTCATTAAAGTTTGTGCTGCATCGTAGCTTGAGTGTCCTTGTGTTTCTTCCCTCCTGGGATGCCCAGCCCAGATGCTCAATGGGAAATCACACAATCGCATCCTGACTGAGGTTGAAAGGGAGGTCTGGAGGTCATCTGTTCCAACTCACTGCTCAAGCAGGTCAACCTAGTGCCAGTTGCTCTAGGTGCAGATGGCTTTTGGACCTCTCCAAGGATGGGGACTCCATGATGTTCTTGGGCAATGTGTTTCAGTGCTTGGTGATCCTCAGAGTGAAAAGGTGTTTCCTGATGTTCAGATGGAGCATTCTGTGTTTCCTTTTGTGCCCATTGCCTCTGGTCCTTCCCATGGGCAGCACTGAAAAGAACCGGACTCCTTCCTCCTTGCACCTTCCCCTCAGGTATTTCAATACATTAGTGAGGCTTCCCTGTGAGCCCGCTCTTCTCTAGGTTAAACGCTCTCAGCTCTCGGTCTTGCCACGTATGTGCTATGCTCCAGTCCCTTAATCATCTGTGTGGCCTTTCATCTGACTGTCTCATAAATGTCCCTGTCTCTCTTGCACTGAGGAGCCTGGAACTGAGCACAATACTCCCAGGGCGGCCTCATGAGTGCTGAGTGAAGTGGAAGGCTCACCTCCCTCAGCCTGCTGGAAATATGTTGCCTAATGCAGCCCAAGGTACAGTCCTATGCTGCATTAGCAAGTGTGGTGCCATCCAGGCTAAAGGGGTAGCTGAAAGGATGTGGTGCACTTGTGTCCTCTTCAGGGTTATGGAGGGGGTATCCCACTGAAACGGTCACGTGGAGGGGACTGTCCTTTATGTGTGACGAAGCCTTCCCATAGTCACCCACATCCCTACGTCCTGAAAGCCAGACTTGTGTTTCTCAGCAACCCCCTGCGATGCTTTCCATGGCTCCAGGACGTGTTTGGTTTCACTGCTTGGGGGTTTACATGACCCGTGGCCCATGACACTGAAGTGAGGGCATTTTGCACGTCCCTTGCACAGCAGAGGAAGGAAAGAGAGAAACCCTCCAGGATGCAGCCGTTGTGTCTTCCTGCCTCTCTGTCCTGAACTGCAAGACCATCGACATCAGGGAGGGCAGTAACTGTGCTCATGTGTGGAGTTGGCGTGGCCTTCTCCCCCAGGACGTGGTGGTTGCTCGTGCCAGAGGGGATGGAGGAGAGGACAGGCTGCCTATCCCTTCCTCCCCCATGCTCTAGTCCTCCACAGGTGATGTTTTGCCCCGTGCCCCCCACTCCTGCCTCAGGTCGAGTGAGGGGCACCTCTTGTGCTGTCCCATACGCTGTGGGAAACCCCACAGTGCCGTTCCCCACAGCTCGAGCCGTGTCTTCCCCGAAAGACTGCTGCTGTCAGCAAAAGCCCTGTGCGTGGCTGTGCAGGAAGGCCCTCAGGAAATGCCCTCTCCACCACCACTCGTGAGCCGGGCTGAGCTGCCAGCAGCAGCAAGGTGGGGTGAAAAGATGGTACCAGGGAGGGAAGGGAGCATCCGCAGCACGTGCTCAGAGAGACCAGGGTGTGTCAGGGCATCGGAGCCTTTGGCAGACCCTCTCCGTAGGCACTGACTGTTGGGAAGCCCCAACACTGACCTTTGGTGCTCTGGGAGGAGTAGATTTCGTGTGTGTTGGAGAGTAGTGTCTGTGCTTCCAGACCTCATTCTATGTTGATTGGAGTCTGCTGGAGGCTCTCCAGATAAGGTAAGGAAGGGCAAAGAGCACATAAATTTCTCTTGATGTTAACTTACTGCGCCTAAACCCTGCAGGGTATCCAAGGTGAGGGGGAAGTTTATACCTAACTTTGATGGGGTTAGCTATTAGGTTACTTAATGGATATGGTGACTCCTGTCACAGAAAATACTTTTAAGTCTGGCCTTGTATGTTAGGGTTGCATGAAAAATGCTCCATTCATTAGGAGAGTCCTTAAAGTGAGGCCCTGGAGGGCGAGGGGCTGACTTGACCTGGTGAGGTGGGACACTCCTCAGCATCTGCTGCATCATCTGCTTGTGCTGACGTGTCATTTCCCCTGGAAACATTTTGGCCTCTAATACTGTCACTTGAAAGGGGCCTGTGTGGCGGAACGGGCATGTCCTGGACAGGGAAATGAAAAGGCAGCGTTGCAGGGAACATAAGCAGTGTCCCCATTTCTTTAATTGTGATGCTTTGCATGTAAGATGAGCTTGTTGGTAAACACCTTAGATGCACAAAGGGCGCCTCTGGGCCTGGGGCGGAGTGGACCAGTATAAAGCCAGTGCAACTGCAGGCTTCCTCATCCACTTCTCTTGCCTTCTCCTCCTTGGTGAACAAGGTGAGTTGCAAGTGCCTTTGCCTGTTTCTTTTCTTTCTCCTTTTTCTCTTTATCTTTTGGTCTTTTCCGAGTATTTGCCTTGGTGTAGGTTTTGCTGAAAGCCATGCTCCTTGATGCTGCTCCCATCATCTCTGTTCCCCTTGCCATACTGGGGGGAGGTGGGAGAAGGTCTTGGTCTCTCTTTGCAGGGCCCCCTTGGGGAACAGGGCTCCTAAGTGTCTCTTCCTCCCTGCGCAGGCTGTCCCTGCTGCCCAGCCTCTGCCTTCTCTCTTGCCGAGCAGGCTGTCAGGCGGCACCTCTCATGGTGCCTGTGCTTTCCTTGCCCTCTCTCCCAGGTGCACCTCCACCGCGCAGCCATGTCCTGCTACGATCTGTGCCGTCCCTGTGGCCCAACCCCGCTTGCCAACAGCTGCAACGAGCCCTGCGTCAGGCAGTGCCAGGACTCCCGCGTGGTGATCCAGCCCTCTCCCGTGGTGGTGACCCTGCCCGGACCCATCCTCAGCTCCTTCCCCCAGAACACCGCTGTGGGATCCACCACCTCCGCTGCCGTTGGCAGCATCCTGAGTGAGGAGGGAGTGCCCATCTCCTCCGGGGGCTTTGGCCTCTCTGGCCTTGGTGGCCGCTACTGTGGCAGAAGGTGCCTGCCCTGCTAAAGGCGGGCTGGATGTCCAGTGAGTGCCTCGACCAGGAAGCCCAAAGCCAGGTGCCGGACTGAGGACGGAGCTGCTGGCCTGGGTTTCCAGAGGGGCTGAGCACCCTCGTGCCGTCCTGCCCAGGTGCCAGCCTGTGCTGTCTGGAAACACGGCCAACTGATGTCTTCTTCTTCTCCTGCTTTCTTCTCCGCATCATGAGTGCCTGCTGTCTGCTGCTGTCCTGTGCCAGGGGTTCATCCTGAAGCAGGCCGAGAGGGGTCCTGCTCCTCGGCCTCTCCCCATGCGTGTGGGAGGGAGACGTGTCCCCCATTGCTGGGAAGGGGTGCCTGACTGTCAGCTGCCCTTGCAGCAGCCGGGACCGCGTCCCTTCCAGCACGCCCTGCTTTGTTTCACTCTTTAGACTCATTAAAGTTTGTGCTGCATCGTAGCTTGAGTCTCCTTGTGTTCCTTCCCTCCTGGGATGCCCAGCCAAGGTGTCCAGGGAGACATGATGCTATACAGGTTGAAGACGTGGCAGATGGGATGTGGTGGACTAATGTTTTTCTTGAGGGGTACGAAGGGGTTGTCTATCTGAAACGGTCATGTGGAGGGGACTGTCCTTTACATATAACGAAGCCTTCCCAAAGTCACCCACATCCCTTTGTCCTGAACACTAGACTTGTGTCTCTCAGCAAAACCATGCAGTGCCATCCTTGGCTCCAAGATGTGTGGTGTGTGACAGATGCCCAAGGGGTTGTGTCCCTCCACTTCTGCCCCCAGACCTCCTCTTTGTGACGCACAGACCCCACTCTGAAGCACTCAGCAATGTTGGCAGTGCTGCACCATCAATGGGATTGAAAGGGCCCATTAGAAGAAAAGACAGATTTTGCACTTATCAAATAAACATAAGCTTCCTTCTTGAAGGACCAAGTCCTCCCCCATGCTCTTGTGATGGATGGAGCTGGTGTCCTGTGTCCCAGGTGCACAGGAGATTTCCTCTCCTTGCCCCTCAGTGGCCTGAGTGCAGCACCAACAGGCCCAATGGCCCTGACCAGCCTCACCTGGGGTCTCTCACTCCTCCCTCTTCCCTTTCACCCAGGCCTCTATTTAAGCTCTGTCCTGAGCCCTTCCCCCTTTCTTCAGCTTGGTGGCAGGAGTGCAAGTCTCCTGTTCTTGTGCAGGTTTGCCTATGCCTGACCGTGAACTGCTTTGATCCAGACCCTAACCCAGAGGCCTGCTGATTTTGCAGCCTCTCCTTGGGTCTGTGGGGTTAGTATGGCTCTGCTCAGCAGTCAGTGGGCTCTGTTGACCCAGGTTGCCATCGCTGGGTCTGCTCTGGCCTGAGCACTGACTGCCCTGCTTGATGTCAGTCCTGCTTTTTCAGCACCAACTTGACTGTTGAGCTGGACTCTGGAATGTGCCTGTCTACGGTCTCTGCATTCTCCTTGCTCAGGTACTGTGCAATGGGGCCGTGGCTCGTGAGGCTGCTGCCCTCCTGGCCTTGCAATCGGGCTCCTGTCCTGGCTCCCATGCTGCAGGGAGCAGCTGGCTCTCACTGAGCCCTGGCAGCATTTCTGTTTGGATAGACTTTCACTGGCCTCATCAGGTCTGCACAGAGCACCTTCTAAGCTCTCTTCTGCCTCTTAAATGAGGAATGTGCCCTGGGCCTCTGTGATTAGAGAGTTGCCTGCCTCTGGTGGAGTCCCAAACCAGTTGGGGAAGGTGTTTTGTCCACCCTTTGCAATGAGGACCTGGCTGGGGGGTCAGAGGAGCGCGGCTGGTGCCCCAAGCTGGGCTGTCATTCCTCTTGGGGACATTCAGCCCCTGCCTTGCCCCAGGAAATGCAGTGCTGAGCATCGAATCCTTCCCTTGGAAGGCATCTGTGGGGAGATCCTGACAGCTGCTGCTCTCCAGACTGTCCTTGCTGTCCCTGCCAGCCCTCTCTTGCTTCTGGGCAGAGTTGTGTGTTGCCTGGCAATCTCGCTGCATGTTTGGAAATGTGTGTGCTGTCTTGTTGGTATGTAGAGCCAAAGCTGAAGTTCAGGCATGGGCCGTGGGGAGGAGGGAAGCAGATATGTTTGGTGCCCAGCGTGTGCCTTTGTTTGTGGGGGACATCCAGGTTAACAGGAGTGATGAACCACTGCTGAGATGTGGCAGAGCAATGTCCTTCTGTCTGAAACATGGCTGTGCTGGGGACTGGGGACCTCTGGATGCTGCTTATACAGGTGAGGGGGAAAACAGCCAGGCTATTTCTCCTGAGCACAAAGCTCGGCATCCCAGAAAGGCTAAAGCCCAAGGGCAGAGCTGACATGCCTGGACAACTGGTGCCTGAGCCAGCCTGAGCTGGTGGATCGGGAAAGCTGAGATGTGGCTGGTGGTCACACAGGAACCTTGTTGGAGGTCTGGCCTTAGATGATAGCTTTGGAAGGAAATGAGGCCCCATGAGTTAGGAGAAAACCTCAGAACAAGCCCCAGCAGGGCGAGGGGCTGCCAAGATTGGCCATCTCCTTCTCATTGCCTTCATCTTCTTCCCTCACTTGTGTGTCATTTCCCCTGGAAACATTTTGGCCACCAATACTGTCACTTGAAAAGAGCCTGTGTGGTGGAACGGGAATGTCCTGGACAGGGAAATGAAGAGGCAGCGTTGCAAGGAACATAAGCAGTGTCCCCATTTCTTTAATTGTGATGCTTTGCACGCCAGATGAGTTTGTTGGTAAACACCTTAGATTTACACATGGTGCCTCTGGGCCTGGGACACAGGACACCAGCTCCATCTATCTCAAAAACATGGGGCAGGACTTCGTCCTTCAAGAAAGAAGCTTATGTTAATTTTATAAGTGCAAAATCTGGGCCCTTTCAATCCCATTGATGGTGCAGCACTGCCAACATTGCTGAGTGCTTCAGAGTGGGGTCTGTGCGTCACAAAGAGGAGGTCTGGGGGCAGAAGTGGAGGGACACAACCCCTTGGGCATCTGTCACACACCACACATCTTGGAGCCAAGGATGGCACTGCATGGTTTTGCTGAGAGACACAAGTCTAGTGTTCAGGACAAAGGGATGTGGGAGACTTTGGGAAGGCTTCGTCATATGTAAAGGACAGTCCCCTCCACATGACTGTTTCAGATGGACAACCCCTTCGTACCCCTCAAGAAAAATATTAGTCCACCACATCCCATCTGCCACGTCTTCAACCTGTATAGCATCATGTCTCCCTGGACACCTTGGCTGGGCATCCCAGGAGGGAAGGAACACAAGGAGACTCAAGCTACGATGCAGCACAAACTTTAATGAGTCTAAAGAGTGAAACAAAGCAGGGCGTGCTGGAAGGGACGCGGTCCCGGCTGCTGCAAGGGCAGCTGACAGTCAGGCACCACTTCCCAGCAATGGGGGACACGTCTCCCTCCCACACGCATGGGGAGAGGCCGAGGAGCAGGACCCCTCTCGGCCTGCTTCAGGATGAACCCCTGGCACAGGACAGCAGCAGACAGCAGGCACTCATGATGCGGAGAAGAAAGCAGGAGAAGAAGACGACATCAGTTGGCCGTGTTTCCAGACAGCACAGGCTGGCACCTGGGCAGGACGGCACGAGGGTGCTCAGCCCCTCTGGAAACCCAGGCCAGCAGCTCCGTCCTCAGTCCGGCACCTGGCTTTGGGCTTCCTGGTCGAGGCACTCACTGGACATCCAGCCCGCCTTTAGCAGGGCAGGCACCTTCTGCCACAGTAGCGGCCACCAAGGCCAGAGAGGCCAAAGCCCCCGGAGGAGATGGGCACTCCCTCCTCACTCAGGATGCTGCCAACGGCAGCGGAGGTGGTGGATCCCACAGCGGTGTTCTGGGGGAAGGAGCTGAGGATGGGTCCGGGCAGGGTCACCACCACGGGAGAGGGCTGGATCACCACGCGGGAGTCCTGGCACTGCCTGACGCAGGGCTCGTTGCAGCTGTTGGCAAGCGGGGTTGGGCCACAGGGACGGCACAGATCGTAGCAGGACATGGCTGCGCGGTGGAGGTGCACCTGGGAGAGAGGGCAAGGAAAGCACAGGCACCGTGAGAGGTGCCGCCTGACAGCCTGCTCGGCAAGAGAGAAGGCAGAGGCTGGGCAGCAGGGACAGCCTGCGCAGGGAGGAAGAGACGCTTAGGAGCCCTGTTCCCCAAGGGGGCCCTGCAGAGAAAACCAAGACCTTCTCCCACCTCCCATGGTGGTAGCAGGGAGCCAAGAGGCAGGAACACGACCAAAGAGCAAGGCTCTCGGCAAAAGCTACATCGAGGTCAACAGAAGAAGAGGAGAAGAAGAGAAAGAGGGGAGGCAGGCAGGTAAAGACAGTCGCAGCTCACCTTGTTCACCAAGGAGGAGAAGGCAAGAGAAGTGGATGAGGAAGCCTGCAGTTGCACTGGCTTTTATACTGGTCCACTCCGCCCCAGGCCCAGAGGCACCCTTTGTGCATCTAAGGTGTTTACCAACAAGCTCATCTTACATGCAAAGCATCACAATTAAAGAAATGGGGACACTGCTTATGTTCCCTGCAACACTGCCTTTTCATTTCCCTGTCCAGGACATTCCCGTTCCGCCACACAGGCTCCTTTCAAGTGACGGTATTAGAGACCAAAATGTTTCCAGGGAAATGGCACACAAGTGAGGGAAGAAGATGAAGGGAACGAGAAGGAGATGGCCAATCTTGGCAGCCCCTCGCCCTGCTGGGGCTTGTTCTGAGGTTTTCTTCTAACTCATGGGGCCTCATTTCCTTCCAAAGCTATCATCTAAGGCCAGACCTCCAACAAGGTTCCTATGTGACCACCAGCCACATCCTCAGCTTTCCCGATCCACCAGCGCAGGACATGGGGAATGGAAGAAGGAAGGGTTTTGAAGCCACTAGACGTTCTTGTTAGGAAGTAGGTCCTACAAGATACCAGCAGTGGCTACGTAGTACTTACTTGCGGGAAAGCAATGTCATTCTTTCTGAAACATTCTTGCTCGGGTGATTGGGGAGCTCCAGGAACTGCTGAAAGAGGTGAGACGGCAAAAGAGACCAGCTAATTTGTTCTAAGGGCGATGCGAGTGTCGTGGTAAACCCCTGCCAACAACTAAGCACCACGCAGCCGCTCGCTCACTCCACCCCAGAGAATCGGAAGGGTAAAAGTGAGAAAACTCGTGGGTTGAGATAAAGACAGTTTAACAGGTAAAGCAAAATCCGCGCACGCAAGCAAAGCAAAACAAGGGATTCATTCCCTGCTTCCCATGGGCAGGCAGCTGTTCAGCCATCTCCAGGAAAGCCGGGCTCCATCACGTGGAACGGTGACTTGGGAAGACAAACACCATCACTCCCAATGTCCCCCACTCCCTTCTTCTTCCCCCACCTTTCTATGCTCAGCATGACGTCGTATGGTGTGGGACATCCCTTGGGTCAGTTGGGGTCAGCTGTCCCCGCTGTGTCCCCTCCCAACTTCTTGTGCCCCCCCAGCCTCCTCGCTGGTGGGGTGGGCTGAGGAGCAGAAAAGGCCTTGGCTCTGTGTAAGTCCTGCTCAGCAGTAACAAAATCAGCCCTGTGTTATCACCACTGCCTCCAGCACAAACCCAACACACAGCCCCATAATAGCTGCTATGAAGAAAATTAACTGCGTCCCAGCCAAAACCAGCACTGCGAGATGCCAAAGAAAGTTCAAAAACCCAACAGCATAGTCTCCCTGCTGAAAAAAATGATGTCTAAGGAAGCTTAAAGGCCTGGAGGCACAGGGAGCAATGGATTTGGTGAGTCCATACATAAAGAAAGTCTGCCCTTTCATCCGAGGTTTATAATGGAAAAACCTGCATTCGTTACAACAAAGGCTAAAAGCATGCCTCAGGAGGGTAAGATGCTGACATCACCAGAAAATATGGCACCGCTCCACCCAATTGGCTGAAACATCTGCCTGATTTTTGTTGTAAATTCCCCTGGAAACATTTTGGCCTCCAATACGGTCACTTGAAAGGAGCCTGTGTGGCGGAACAGGCATGTCCTGGACAGGGAAATGAAAAGGCAGCGTTGCAGGGAACATGAACAACCACCCCATTTCCTTAAGTGGGACGCGTAGCATGACATATGAGCTTGTTGGTAAACACCTTGGATGCGCACAGGGTGCCTCTGGGCCTGGGGCGGAGTGGACCAGTATAAAAGCCAGTGCAACTGCAGGCTTCCTCATCCACTTCTCTTGCCTTCTCCTCCTTGGTGAACAAGGTGAGCTGCGACTGGCTCTGCCTGCCTCCCCTCTTTCTCTTCTTCTCCTCTTCTTCTGTTGACCTCGATGTAGCTTTTGCCGAGAGCCTTGCTCTTTGGTCGTGTTCCTGCCTCTTGGCTCCCTGCTACCACCATGGGAGGTGGGAGAAGGTCCTGGGCTTTCTCTGCAGGGCCCCCTTGGGGAACAGGGCTCCTAAGCGTCTCTTCCTCCCTGCGCAGGCTGTCCCTGCTGCCCAGCCTCTGCCTTCTCTCTTGCCGAGCAGGCTGTCAGGCGGCACCTCTCACGGTGCCTGTGCTTTCCTTGCCCTCTCTCCCAGGTGCACCTCCACCGCGCAGCCATGTCCTGCTACGATCTGTGCCGTCCCTGTGGCCCAACCCCGCTTGCCAACAGCTGCAACGAGCCCTGCGTCAGGCAGTGCCAGGACTCCCGCGTGGTGATCCAGCCCTCTCCCGTGGTGGTGACCCTGCCCGGACCCATCCTCAGCTCCTTCCCCCAGAACACCGCTGTGGGATCCACCACCTCCGCTGCCGTTGGCAGCATCCTGAGTGAGGAGGGAGTGCCCATCTCCTCCGGGGGCTTTGGCCTCTCTGGCCTTGGTGGCCGCTACTGTGGCAGAAGGTGCCTGCCCTGCTAAAGGCGGGCTGGATGTCCAGTGAGTGCCTCGACCAGGAAGCCCAAAGCCAGGTGCCGGACTGAGGACGGAGCTGCTGGCTGGGGTTTCCAGAGGGGCTGAGCACCCTCCTGCCCAGGTGCCAGCCTGTGCTGTCTGGAAACACGGCCAACTGATGTCGTCTTCTTCTCCTGCTTTCTTCTTCGCATCATGAGTGCCTGCTGTCTGCTGCTGTCCTGTGCCAGGGGTTCATCCTGAAGCAGGCCGAGAGGGGTCCTGCTCCTCGGCCTCTCCCCATGCGTGTGGGAGGGAGACGTGTCCCCCATTGCTGGGAAGGGGTGCCTGACTGTCAGCTGCCCTTGCAGCAGCCGGGACCGCGTCCCTTCCAGCACGCCCTGCTTTGTTTCACTCTTTAGACTCATTAAAGTTTGTGCTGCATCGTAGCTTGAGTCTCCTTGTGTTCCTTCCCTCCTGGGATGCCCAGCCAAGATGCTCAATGGGAAATCACAGAATCACATCCCGACTGAGGTTGAAAGGGAGGTCTGGAGGTCATCTGTTCCAACTCGCTGCTCAAGCAGGTCAACCCAGAGCCAGTTGCTCTAGGTGCAGATGGCTTTTGGACCTCTCCAAGGATGGGGACTCCATGATGTTCTTGGGCAATGTGTTTCAGTGCTTGGTGATCCTCAGAGTGAAAAGGTGTTTCCTGATGTTCAGATGGAGCATTCTGTGTTTCCTTTTGTGCCCATTGCCTCTGGTCCTTCCCATGGGCAGCACTGAAAAGAACCGGACTCCTTCCTCCTTGCACCTTCCCCTCAGGTATTTCAATACATTAGTGAGGCTTCCCTGTGAGCCCGCTCTTCTCTAGGTTAAACGCTCTCAGCTCTCGGTCTTGCCACGTATGTGCTATGCTCCAGTCCCTTAATCATCTGTGTGGCCTTTCATCTGACTGTCTCATAAATGTCCCTGTCTCTCTTGCACTGAGGAGCCTGGAACTGAGCACAATACTCCCAGGGCGGCCTCATGAGTGCTGAGTGAAGTGGAAGGCTCACCTCCCTCAGCCTGCTGGAAATATGTTGCCTAATGCAGCCCAAGGTACAGTCCTATGCTGCATTAGCAAGTGTGGTGCCATCCAGGCTAAAGGGGTAGCTGAAAGGATGTGGTGCACTTGTGTCCTCTTCAGGGTTATGGAGGGGGTATCCCACTGAAACGGTCACGTGGAGGGGACTGTCCTTTACATGTGATGAAGCCTTCCCATAGTCGCCCACATCCCTTTGTCCTGAAAGCCAGACTTGTGTTTCTCAGCAACCCCCTGCGATGCTTTCCATGGCTCCAGGACGTGTTTGGTTTCACTGCTTGGGGGTTTACATGACCCGTGGCCCATGACACTGAAGTGAGGGCATTTTGCACATCCCTTGCACAGCAGAGGAAGGAAAGAGAGAAACCCTCCAGGATGCAGCCGTTGTGTCTTCCTGCCTCTCTGTCCTGAACTGCAAGACCACCGACATCAGGGAGGGCAGTAACCATGCTCATGTGTGGAGTTGGCGTGGCCTTCTCCCCCAGGACGTGGTGGTTGCTCGTGCCAGAGGGGATGGAGGAGAGGACAGGCTGCCTATCCCTTCCTCCCCCATGCTCTAGTCCTCCACAGGTGATGTTTTGCCCCGTGCCCCCCACTCCTGCCTCAGGTCGAGTGAGGGGCACCTCTTGTGCTGTCCCATACACTGTGGGAAACCCCACAGTGTCTTTCCCCACAGCTCGAGCCGTGTCTTCCCCGAAAGACAGCTGCTGTCAGCAAAAGCCCTGTGCGTGGCTGTGCAGGAAGGCCCTCAGGAAATGCCCTCTCCACCACCACTCGTGAGCCGGGCTGAGCTGCCAGCAGCAGCAAGGTGGGGTGAAAAGATGGTACCAGGGAGGGAAGGGAGCATCCGCAGCACGTGCTCAGAGAGACCAGGGTGTGTCAGGGCATCGGAGCCTTTGGCAGACCCTCTCCGTAGGCACTGACTGTTGGGAAGCCCCAACACTGACCTTTGGTGCTCTGGGAGGAGTAGATTTCGTGTGTGTTGGAGAGTAGTGTCTGTGCTTCCAGACCTCATTCTATGTTGATTGGAGTCTGCTGGAGGCTCTCCAGATAAGGTAAGGAAGGGCAAAGAGCACATAAATTTCTCTTGATGTTAACTTACTGCGCCTAAACCCTGCAGGGTATCCAAGGTGAGGGGGAAGTTTATACCTAACTTTGATGGGGTTAGCTATTAGGTTACTTAATGGATATGGTGACTCCTGTCACAGAAAATACTTTTAAGTCTGGCCTTGTATGTTAGGGTTGCATGAAAAATGCTCCATTCATTAGGAGAGTCCTTAAAGTGAGGCCCTGGAGGGCGAGGGGCTGGCATGACCTGGTGAGGTGGGACGCTCCTCATCACTGGCTGCATCATCTTCCTGTGCTGACGTGTCATTTCCCCTGGAAACATTTTGGCCTCCAATACTGTCACTTGAAAGGGGCCTGTGTGGCGGAACGGGCATGTCCTGGACAGGGAAATGAAAAGGCAGCGTTGCAGGGAACATAAGCAGTGTCCCCATTTCTTTAATTGTGATGCTTTGCATGTAAGATGAGCTTGTTGGTAAACACCTTAGATGCACAAAGGGTGCCTCTGGGCCTGGGGCGGAGTGGACCAGTATAAAAGCCAGTGCAACTGCAGGCTTCCTCATCCACTTCTCTTGCCTTCTCCTCCTTGGTGAACAAGGTGAGTTGCAAGTGCCTTTGCCTGTTTCTTTTCTTTCTCCTTTTTCTCTTTATCTTTTGGTCTTTTCCGAGTATTTGCCTTGGTGTAGGTTTTGCTGAAAGCCTTGCTCCTTGATGCTGCTCCCATCATCTCTGTTCCCCTTGCCATACTGGGGGGAGGTGGGAGAAGGTCTTGGTCTCTCTTTGCAGGGCCCCCTTGGGGAACAGGGCTCCTAAGCATCTCTTCCTCCCTGCACAGGCTGTCCCTGCTGCCCAGCCTCTGCCTTCTCTCTTGCCGAGCAGGCTGTCAGGCTGCACCTCTCATGGTGCCTGTGCTTTCCTTGCCCTCTCTCCCAGGTGCACCTCCATCGCGCAGCCATGTCCTGCTACGATCTGTGCCGTCCCTGTGGCCCAACCCCGCTTGCCAACAGCTGCAACGAGCCCTGTGTCAGGCAATGCCAGGACTCCCGCGTGATCATTGAACCATCTCCCGTGGTGGTGACCCTGCCCGGACCCATCCTCAGCTCCTTCCCCCAGAACACCGCTGTGGGATCCACCACCTCCGCTGCCGTTGGCAGCATCCTGAGTGAGGAGGGAGTGCCCATCTCCTCTGGGGGCTTTGGCCTCTCTGGCCTTGGTGGCCGCTACTACGGCAGAAGGTGCCTGCCCTGCTAAAGGCGGGCTGGACGTCCAGTGAGTGCCTCGACCAGGAAGCCCAAAGCCAGGTGCCGGACTGAGGATGGAGCTGCTGGCTGGGGTTTCCAGATGGGCTGAGCACCCTCGTGCCCTCCTGCCCAGGTGCCAGCCTGTGCTGTCTGGAAACACGGCCAACTGATGTCGTCGTCTTCTCCTGCTTTCTTCTCCGCATCATGAGTGCCTGCTGTCTGCTGCTGTCCTGTGCCAGGGGTTCATCCTGAAGCAGGCTGAGAGGGGTCCTGCTCCTCAGCCTCTCCCCATGCGTGTGGGAGGGAGACGTGTCCCCCATTGCTGGGAAGGGGTGCCTGACCGTCAGCTGCCCTTGCAGCAGCCGGGACCGTGTCCCTTCCAGCACGCCCTGCTTTGTTTCACTCTTTAGACTCATTAAAGTTTGTGCTGCATCGTAGCTTGAGTGTCCTTGTGTTCCTTCCCTCCTGAGATGTGTGTCCAGGGGGAAATGTGATGCTTCTTTTTTGCCCTGAGAGAAAGCTCACCTTCAAAATACCCTTGTGCATTTATCTGTGGGGAGACCCTGTAGAAATTGTTTCCCGTCCATAATTGTAAGCCACGCTGAGCCTTTTGCAGAAGTAAGGTCAAGTTCAAACCAGGGAAGGAAGGCAACATCCTCTGTACGTGCTCCGAGAGAGCAGGCTGTGTCAGGATCGTTGAGCCTTTCCCTAGACTCTCAGTATGGGGGGCTGAGTCAGGGAGTACGGAGAGATGGTAGGAAACGACTTCCTTGCATTTAACGTTTCTCTTGTGGAAGGGTTTGAAGTGGAAGTGCCATGGATAGAGAACTGGTGTGCAGTATGGTTTGAGAGTAATGAAAGTCTTTTATGTTTGAGGGAAATGCTTCCATTCCGTGCAGGGTTGCTGTGGTGCAGTCACACTGGGGATGTCTTCTGCATGCATATTTGCTGAGAGAAACATCTGCTGCCATCCTAGAAGCTCCCTTCATCTTCCTGAATGAGGAATTTGCTTGGGCCTCTGTGATTAGAGAGTTGCCTGCCTCTGGTGGAGTCCCAACCCAGTTGTGGAAGGTGTTTTGTCCACCCTTTGCAATGAGGACCTGGCTGGGGGGTCAGAGGAGCGCGGCTGGTGCCCCAAGCTGGGCTGTCATTCCTCTTGGGGACATTCAGCCCCTGCCTTGCCCCAGGAAATGCAGTGCTGAGCATCGAATCCTTCCCTTGGAAGGCATCTGTGGGGAGATCCTGACAGCTGCTGCTCTCCAGACTGTCCTTGCTGTCCCTGCCAGCCCTCTCTTGCTTCTGGGCAGAGTTGTGTGTTGCCTGGCAATCTCGCTGCATGTTTGGAAAAGTGTGCGCTGTCCTGTTGGTATGTAGAGCCAAAGCCGAAGTTGAGGCATGGACATGGGGAATGGAAGAAGGAAGAGTTTTGGAGCCACAGGATGTACTTGTTAGGGAGCAGTTTCTACAAGATACCAGCAGTGGCTACGTAGTACTTACTTGCGGGAAAGCAATGTCATTCTTTCTGAAACATTCTTGCTCGGGTGATTGGGGAGCTCCAGGCACTGCTGAAAGGGGTGAGACGGCAAAAGAGACCAGCTAATTTGTTCTAAGGGCAATGCGAGTGTCGTGGTTAAACCCCAGCTGGTAACTAAGCACCACACAGCCGCTCGCTCACTCCCACCCAGTGGGATGGGGGAGAGAATCGGAAGGGTAAAAGTGAGAAAACTCGTGGGTTGAGATAAAGACAGTTTAACAGGTAAAGCAAAATCCGCGCACGCAAGCAAAGCAAAACAAGGGATCCACCACCTCCGCTGCCGTTGGCAGCATCCTGAGTGAGGAGGGAGTGCCCATCTCCTCTGGGGGCTTTGGCCTCTCTGGCCTTGGTGGCCGCTACTACGGCAGAAGGTGCCTGCCCTGCTAAAGGCGGGCTGGACGTCCAGTGAGTGCCTTGACCAGGAAGCCCAAAGCCAGGTGCCGGACTGAGGACGGAGCTGCTGGCTGGGGTTTCCAGAGGGGCTGAGCACCCTCGTGCCCTCCTGCCCAGGTGCCAGCCTGTGCTGTCTGGAAACACGGCCAACTGATGTCTTCTTCTTCTCCTGCTTTCTTCTCCGCATCATGAGTGCCTGCTGTCTGCTGCTGTCCTGTGCCAGGGGTTCATCCTGAAGCAGGCCGAGAGGGGTCCTGCTCCTCGGCCTCTCCCCATGCGTGTGGGAGGGAGACGTGTCCCCCATTGCTGGGAAGGGGTGCCTGACTGTCAGCTGCCCTTGCAGCAGCCGGGACCGCGTCCCTTCCAGCACGCCCTGCTTTGTTTCACTCTTTAGACTCATTAAAGTTTGTGCTGCATTGTAGCTTGAGTCTCCTTGTGTTCCTTCCCTCCTGGGATGCCCAGACAAGGTGTCCAGGGAAATGTGATGCCCTGAAGGGGAAAAGGTTGGGCGGGTAAGGGCCAATGGTGAACTTCCCTTGTGCCTGGAGTAGCTGTGTACCCTCAAGGACTATGGTCTTTGGAGGAGACATAGGGCAGTGGAGGGATGTGTGGTATTGTCCAAGTATGCAAAGGGTGGCCAGGAGCTCCCCCAAGGGACATGTGAACAGCAAGTGAGGTTGGATACTGGCTTGCAGTTGATGAGGCAAACCATTGACCTGCTGGAAGCCATTTCTGTGCAGAGTAACACCCACCTGGCCAAGGCTGTGATTGCATCATTGCATGTGCAATGTGTCCTTGCCCTTCCCTCCTCTGAGCACTTCTTCCCAACCCTGCAAGTGGAGGGAGCCCCAAAGGAGTTGAAGGGGCAGGTGTCAGCCAGGGCAACTGCGTAAAGGGAGATGTGAGCCCTCTGCTAGATTTTGGCACAATGGGGATGGGTTGAGTATGAGTGTGTAAAATAAGTAAGGGAGGGGGATGGACACATAGGGATCTTCCTCTCTCATCTGAAAGTGATGGGCAGCATCAGTGACATGTCCAGCAAGCCCTGTGGAGGTCTAGAAGGGCGCAAGAAAAGCGTCTTTCCCCCTTCTGGAGCAGTCTGGTGGTCAAGAGCATTAAGTGTTGCAGAGTCCTTCTGTGTGTGTCACTGTGTTCTGAAGGGAAGTGAGTCTGGAGCAGGCATGCAGCAAATCCTCCAGAAAACCCCGTGCAGGGGCTGTGCCCGCAGAGGTCCCAAGCAGTGATCCTCTTGTCCCTCCAGCCAGGTCCCCAGCTGGGGAGATTGATGGAGTGGTAACCCTCCAGCTCTGTTCTCAGTCCCTCCTTCCCATGCCTTTGTCCTCCAGAGGCAATGCTTTGGTCCTGCTGCTCTGGTCGTGCTTCAGGTAGAGAAGGAGGGACCTCTTGTGCTGTGTTCCTCCGACTGTCCTTACAAAGACTTGTGGACTCTCCTTGGAGCTGAGTTGGGTTGGGTGTCCTTTGGCAATCTTGCCAAGTAGTTGGTCGTGCCTGGTGTGCCAGCAGTCTGCATGGCCAAAGCAGAAGTGTTGGCAAGGACAAGGGCAAGAAAGAGGATGTGTATCGATTGCCCAGCACGTGCCTTGGTCACTGGGGTGCCTCCAAATTTGCCAGAGATCTCCAGCCAAGAGCGATGGGAGGGAATAGCCTTCATTCTTAACCAATGGTACTCTGCTGCTTAAGGCAGGTAGGGATGAAGGATGGAAGGAAGATGGAAAAAGAGCCAGGCAAAACTCTGCCGAGAGCAAAGCACAATCTCAGAGAGAGCGTCTTAAACCAGGAAGGCGATGCCTAACACAGTGTGAGTGAGCACAGCATTAGGAAGAGCGACTGGTGTCACCGACCCTTACATGTGGATGTCCAGGCTGAAGCCTCAGGGCTATGAGGAGACCTGCCCCATTCATCAGGAAAACTTTAAGGTGAGGCCCTAGAGGGCGAGGGGCTGGCATGACCTGGTGAGGTGGGACACTCCTCATCATCTGCCGCATCATCTGCCTGTGCTGACGTGTCATTTCCCCTGGAAACATTTTGGCCTCTAATACTGTCACTTGAAAGGGGCCTGTGTGGCGGAACGGGCATGTCCTGGACAGGGAAATGAAAAGGCAGCGTTGCAGAGAACGTAAGCAGTGTCCCCATTTCTTTAATTGTGATGCTTTGCATGTAAGATGAGCTTGTTGGTAAACACCTTAGATGCACAAAGGGCGCCTCTGGGCCTGGGGCGGAGTGGACCAGTATAAAAGCCAGTGCAACTGCAGGCTTCCTCATCCACTTCTCTTGCCTTCTCCTCCTTGGTGAACAAGGTGAGCTGCGACTGTCTTCGCTTCCCTCCCCTCTTTCTCTTCTTCTCCTCTTCTTCTGTTGACCTCGATGTAGCTTTTGCCGAGAGCCTTGCTCTTTGGTCGTGTTCCTGCCTCTTGGCTCCCTGCTACCACCATGGGAGGTGGGAGAAGGTCCTGGGATTTCTTTGCAGGGCCCCCTTGGGGAATGGGGCTCCTAAGCATCTCTTCCTCCCAGCGCAGGCTGTCCCTGCTGCCCAGCCTCTGCCTTCTCTCTTGCCGAGCAGGCTGTCAGGCGGCACCTCTCACGGTGCCTGTGCTTTCCTTGCCCTCTCTCCCAGGTGCACCTCCACCGTGCAGCCATGTCCTGCTACGATCTGTGCCGTCCCTGTGGCCCAACCCCGCTTGCCAACAGCTGCAACGAGCCCTGCGTCAGGCAGTGCCAGGACTCCCGTGTGGTGATCCAGCCCTCTCCCGTGGTGGTGACCCTGCCCGGACCCATCCTCAGCTCCTTCCCCCAGAACACCGCTGTGGGATCCACCACCTCCGCTGCCGTTGGCAGCATCCTGAGTGAGGAGGGAGTGCCCATCTCCTCCGGGGGCTTTGGCCTCTCTGGCCTTGGTGGCCGCTACTGTGGCAGAAGGTGCCTGCCCTGCTAAAGGCGGGCTGGACGTCCAGTGAGTGCCTTGACCAGGAAGCCCAAAGCCAGGTGTCGGACTGAGGATGGAGCTGCTGGCTGGGGTTTCCAGAGGGGCTGAGCACCCTCGTGCCCTCCTGCCCAGGTGCCAGCCTGTGCTGTCTGGAAACACGGCCAACTGATGTCGTCTTCTTCTCCTGCTTTCTTCTTCGCATCATGAGTGCCTGCTGTCTGCTGCTGTCCTGTGCCAGGGGTTCATCCTGAAGCAGGCCGAGAGGGGTCCTGCTCCTCGGCCTCTCCCCATGCGTGTGGGAGGCAGACATGTCCCCCATTGCTGGGAAGGGGTGCCTGACTGTCAGCTGCCCTTGCAGCAGCCGGGACCGCGTCCCTTCCAGCACGCCCTGCTTTGTTTCACTCTTTAGACTCATTAAAGTTTGTGCTGCATCGTAGCTTGAGTCTCCTTGTGTTCCTTCCCTCCTGGGATGCCTAGCCAATGTGTCCAGGAGGAAACGTGGTGCTATACGGGTTAAAGACGTGGCAGATGGGATGTGATGGACTAATATTTTTCTTGAGGGATTGCGAGGCGGTGTCCCTCTGAAATGGTCGTGTGAAGGGGCTGTCCTGTACCTGTGACGAAGCCTTCCCATAGTCAGCCACATCACAGAATCACAGACTGGCTTGCGGTTGGAAGGGTCTCTGGAGATCATCTAGTCCAACTGCCCTGCCAGAGCAGGGTCACCCAGCACAGGCTGCACAGGGCCACGTCCAGGTGGGTTTGAATATCTCCAGAGAAGGAGACTCCACACCCTCCCTGGGCAGCCTGTGCCAGGGCTCTGTCATCCTCACAGTAAAACAGTCTTTCCTCATATTCAGACAGAACTTCCCATGTTCCAGTTTGTGCCCGTTGCCCCCTGTCCTGTGACTGGGCACCACTGAAAAGAGTCTGGCCCCATCCTCTTGACACCCGCCCTTGAGATATTTATAAGCATTGATGAGGTCCCCTCTCAGTCTTCTCTTCCTCAGGCTGAGCAGCCCCAGGTCCCTCAGCCTTTCCCCATTGGAGAGACACTCCAGTCCCCTCAGCATCTCTGTACCCTCCGATGGGCTCTCTCCAGTAGTTCCTCATCTTTCTTGAACTGGGGAGCCCAGAACTAGACACAGGACTCCAGATGGGGCCTCACTAGGGCAGAGCAGAGGGGGAGGAGAACCTCTCTTGACCTGCTGGTGACACACATCCCTTTGTCCTGAACGCCAGACTTGTGTTTCTCAGCAACCCCCTGCAATGCTTTCCATGGCTCCAAGACACATTTGGTTTCACTGCTTGGGAGTTTACATGACTCGTAACACTGAACTGAGGGAATTTAGCAACTCTCTTGCACCCCTGAGGCAGGAGAGAGAGAAACCCTCCAGGATGCAGCCATTGTGTCTTCCCGCCTTTCTGCCCTAAACTGCGAGACCACTGATATCAGGGAGGGCAGTAACCGTGCTCGTGCGTGGAGTTGGCATGTAGTTGGTGTGGCCTTCTCCCCCAGGACGTGGTGGTTGCTCGTGCCAGAGGGGATGGAGGAGAGGACAGGCTGCCTATCCCTTCCTCCCCCATGCTCTAGTCCTCCACAGGTGATGTTTTGCCCCGTGCCCCCCACTCCTGCCTCAGGTCGAGTGAGGGGCACCTCTTGTGCTGTCCCATACGCTGTGGGAAACCCCACAGTGTCTTTCCCCACAGCTCGAGCCGTGTCTTCCCCGAAAGACAGCTGCTGTCAGCAAAAGCCCTGTGCGTGGCTGTGCAGGAAGGCCCTCAGGAAATGCCCTCTCCACCACCACTCGTGAGCCGGGCTGAGCTGCCAGCAGCAGCAAGGTGGGGTGAAAAGATGGTACCAGGGAGGGAAGGGAGCATCCGCAGCACGTGCTCAGGGAGAGCAGGGTGTGTCAGGGCATCGGAGCCTTTGGCAGACCCTCTCCATAGGCACTGACTGTTGGGAGTATCAAGGTCTGGCAGAAGACTCTGCCTGTGGGTCTTCTGGGGCAGGGATGTGATTGAAAGGGCCCTTAGAAGAAAAGACAGATTTTGCACTTATCAAATAAACATAAGCTTCCTTCTTGAAGGACCAAGTCCTCCCCCATGCTCTTGTGATGGATGGAGCTGGTGTCCTGTGTCCCAGGTGCACAGGAGATTTCCTCTCCTTGCCCCTCAGTGGCCTGAGTGCAGCACCAACAGGCCCAATGGCCCTGACCAGCCTCACCTGGGGTCTCTCACTCCTCCCTCTTCCCTTTCACCCAGGCCTCTATTTAAGCTCTGTCCTGAGCCCTTCCCCCTTTCTTCAGCTTGGTGGCAGGAGTGCAAGTCTCCTGTTCTTGTGCAGGTTTGCCTATGCCTGACCGTGAACTGCTTTGATCCAGACCCTAACCCAGAGGCCTGCTGATTTTGCAGCCTCTCCTTGGGTCTGTGGGGTTAGTATGGCTCTGCTCAGCAGTCAGTGGGCTCTGTTGACCCAGGTTGCCATCGCTGGGTCTGCTCTGGCCTGAGCACTGACTGCCCTGCTTGATGTCAGTCCTGCTTTTTCAGCACCAACTTGACTGTTGAGCTGGACTCTGGAATGCGCCTGTCTACAGTCTCTGCATTCTCCTTGCTCAGGTACTGTGCAAGGGGGCTATTCTTCTTTTACTTCTGTGTTGTATCTCCTGCAAAAATTTTGGCCTCTAATATTGCCACTTGAAAGGAGCCTCTGTGGCGGAACGGGCATGTCCTGGACAGGGAAATGAAAAGGCAGCATTGCAGGGAACATAAGCAGTGTCCCCATTTCTTTAATTGTGATGCTTTGCATGCAAGATGAGCTTGTTGGTAAACACCTTAGATGCACAAAGGGTGTCTCTGGGCCTGGGGCGAAGTGGACCAGTATAAAAGCCAGTGCAACTGCAGGCTTCCTCATCCACTTCTCTTGCCTTCTCCTCCTTGGTGAACAAGGTGAGCTGCGACTGTCTTTGCCTCCCTCTCCTCTTTCTGTTGTTCTTCTCCTTGTCTTTTGGCCTTGAATCTTTGTCTCGGTGTACCTTGTGCTGAGACCCTTGATCCTGCTCCCTTCATCTCTTTGCCTTGTCACACTGCGGGGAGGTGGGAGAAGGTCTTGGTCTTTCTTTGCAGGGCCCCCTTGGGGAACAGGGCTCCTAAGCATCTCTTCCTCCCAGCACAGGCTGTCCCTGCTGCCCGACCTCTGCCTTCTCTCTTGCCGAGCAGGCTGTCAGGCTGCACCTCTCATGGTACCTGTGCTTTCCTTGCCCTCTCTCCCAGGTGCACCTCCACCACGCAGCCATGTCCTGCTACGATCTGTGCCGTCCCTGTGGCCCAACCCCGCTTGCCAACAGCTGCAACGAGCCCTGCGTCAGGCAGTGCCAGGACTCCCGCGTGGTGATCCAGCCCTCTCCCGTGGTGGTGACCCTGCCCGGACCCATCCTCAGCTCCTTCCCCCAGAACACTGCTGTGGGATCTTCAGCCTCTGCTGCCGTTGGCAGCATCCTGAGTGCGGAGGGAGTGCCCATCTCCTCCGGAGGCTTTGGCCTCTCTGGCCTTGGTGGCCGCTACTACGGCAGAAGGTGCCTGCCCTGCTAAAGGCGGGCTGGATGTCCAGTGAGTGCCTCGACCAGGAAGCCCAAAGCCAGGTGCCGGACTGAGGATGGAGCTGCTGGCTGGGGTTTCCAGATGGGCTGAGCACCCTCATGCCCTCCTGCAAAGGAGGGAGGGAAGCAAGGCTCTGTCTGGACACATGGCCAACTGATGTTTTATTCTTGAAATTCCTGCTTTTGATCACTTACCTTGCTTCTGTGATTTTGAATTTCATGTTGACTTGGTATAATGCTTTTACTTTTAAATGATCAGTGGAGGGGTTTTATTCAGGAATTAGGTAAAAGTGGAGTCTTGCTTGCTGTCTTTCAGTTGGTATGCTTGAAATGGCTTCTTTCCCTTATATAAATATATATATTCCTTTTGTTTTGCAGAATAGTGCTTGACTGTTTATCATTAAACTGATGTTGCATCTTAATTTGAGTTTCCTTGTGGTTTTCTTTTCCTTTTTTCATCCCCTTAGGGGGGAATGTGTCATTATGTGGAACATTTATGTAGAGAACCCTCTCACTGGAAAATGTGAATTGAACAGCCACCACAATCAACCTCATAAAAATAATTTTTTTGTTTATACTCATTGTGAGGTATCCAGCACGTTTCCATAGGTATTTCTCTTGCTATTTTTTTTCCAAAATTTTCTCCACATCTGTGTGTAAAAGTACAATTGTGGTATTTCAGGTTGGGAGCGTTCCGATGTTATCACTTATTTGGTGTCTTTGGAACCCTGAGAATTTGATAGTGCATAATAAGATTTTCAGAAGTGTTATTTGGGGGTCTCTTTTTGGTTGGACTGGATGCACCAGACTCTGAAGCTTTAACCAGGACATGGTT
The DNA here is from genome assembly GCA_009819775.1 of Phoenicopterus ruber ruber. Taxonomy (NCBI): domain Eukaryota; kingdom Metazoa; phylum Chordata; class Aves; order Phoenicopteriformes; family Phoenicopteridae; genus Phoenicopterus; species Phoenicopterus ruber. The sequence goes on from CM020242.1 coordinate 1,212,092, forward strand.
TGAGTGATCTTGACTCAAGGCTTCAAAGGTGAAGTGAGTGTTCAAATCTCATCAGTGTAATAAGACTCTTTATATGAGTGTATCATTAATATATTTTTATCATGGGCTTTGATGTCCTCTCTTTCAAGCCTAAACAAAATCCGAAAAATCTTATTCCTTAGCTAATCCACACAAGAATGCTTGTAATATAGAGGCAAAATCACGAGTGAAGAACTAGACAAACGGCCATAGGTATTTCCCTTAAGACCAGTTTAGTTTTAATCCATTTGCTCACCATCTAGGCATTTTTCTCAAAGGTGCTAAAACTCAGCACATTGTGTGCAACTGAGACATCGAAGAGTAATAAAGAATACCCTTGTCTGTAGGTACATAAGCTTTGAGGAATTTATCCAAGTTTTTAATCGCATCATTGTTCCTTTGCTCTCCTGGAGCTACTTGGGGTCCGGCAGGACATAGCACTGGAAAGCAGTAAGAATGAGAGTTGTGTAATTTCTGATGACTCTATACCTTGTCCAGGGTTTTCTCTTTTAGAGCCCACTAAAATCTATTTGAAAATTAAAGTATCATAGTGCTAAGATAGAAATAGTGGAGGAAGCAGAGGGAAGATATTTGGCATTCAGGTTCAGTGCTGGAACCAGCACAAATGTCCACACAGTGGACAAAAGGAGGTGGGTTTATTCTCTCCAAATGTTTTACACTTACGTTCTACGTTTTCTTTGCTTAAGAATTACCTACTTGCAAAGTCACCAGATTAGGGAAAATAAAAATAGTTTAGAGATAAGGTGGGATATGTCCTCTTTTAGGTGGTGGCTTGAGGCAGCAAAAGCAAAGTATGAAAGATGGTAGATCAATAGGTGCTAGACTGAGTGGAGTCTGCCTAAAAAATTGGTTTCCGTGAGTGTATTTTCTAAAGAAATAATGGGAGGGACTGGAATGCATGCACAAGCCCTGTTGACAGAACTGGTGTGACTGAAGTAATTAGTTATTCACTCAGATGTGAGGAATCACAGATTGCACTCTGGTGTACATCAAAGAACGGCTTCGTTCTTGGTGGCAGGAAGGCGTCTTTCTATCATGCAAATGGACATGTAGCATAAAGAGCACAGAAATGAATTTCACGAGAATGAAATGTCTGGTTAAGTGGCCCATGTCCAACAACAGCATGTCCTGAAAAGTAGGTTTGTGGTGCTTGCTGTGAATGAAAAAGCTTGGAGAACTCTCTGTCGTAAGCCCCTGAGTCTGCGCTTGCTGATTTAAAAGAAAAAAAGCAAGCGGTGGCCTGGAACTAGTCATCTTCAGACAACTTGGCATCATGGAGTGTTTGTGCAGGACGTTGAAGCCTTTATTAAGTGTGTCATTAGAGAGACAGTTCCTGAAGAATGCGAACATCAATTTGAAAGCCATGTCCCCTTTGTATGTTCAGATTGGAGAAATGGGTACAATAACTATGCATATGGGCGTTTACAGATTTATGAGACTGTTGCGGCATCCTTTTTTGCATGAATTAGTTCCCACATACATTTTTGCAGGTGGAACCTTTTCTTGATAATGAAATTATTTTGCTTTGTTTTCCAGTCTAGGTTCACCCTGGCATTGCATGAGAAGCATACTCTACCCATTAAAAATTCTTTCATCTTCACAATTTATGGGTACTTTTAATTTCTGGTACTTTTATACTGACTCTCTTAGTGTCAATACGAAATTACTCCAAGCCCAGTCTAATAAAGACTTTTTTTTCAGCTCCTCAGCAATTTGTTAGCTTGTGGGTGTCTCGGAAGCACAATCTGACGATCACATTCAAGATCTTTACTAAAACTCTTTGTGTGCAATTCCCTGCCTGACCCACTTAAGAACAATTGCCAGTTAACGTGTTTACCATCTCCAAAAACATCTCCGAGGAGATCTCCAAGGCGGGCTTCGAGCCTCCTGGATGAGTTCCTTGAGCCGATCGGACCAATCTGGCATTGAGCCGTGGTCAGGACACAGTTCAGGGCTCTTTTTGCAAATACTTCAGTGATCTCCGATGAGTTGTCTAGAAAATGTGAGGTAGTACACCAAATAGAAGCTCTTGTATTAATAGAAGGAAGCAGAACAGAAGTATTGAAAACTTCTGTGGATGTTGTTACAAGTTTTACAGGAAAATTAGTTCTCCAGGTTGCCAGTAAGCACCTGATGCTACTGAAGAATTTGTATTTCAAAAACGTACATGTTTACAAGTTTGTAGATTGGCAGCATTGTTTAGGTCTGGAAAGGAAGGGAAATACTTAACAGAGTCGGTGTGTCACTTAAGATAATATTGAAATATGAAAAGCAGTTTAAAAATTTGTAAAAGATTGATTTTTTTTTTTCTTTAAAGAATTGTTCAACGTTGGTTTTCATAGAGTCTGTAAAAATACAAATGGCTTCACTTTGTGAAGGCATAAACCTATGTGTGGGCTTACAGATGGCAAAGAATGATCTTGGTTCAGTGATTTTGAAGACATCCCATTGAGCGGATGATGAGGGTGTTAAAACCTCATCTTACGTCATGAAGAGTTTGATAACTTCATTCTGTGAATATGCACATTGTTAATGAAAATTGTGAAGGACTTTGAAGCCCTTCTTCTTTAGGAACGTAAGACCAAGAACTTTTATTTCCCAGATGTCTGTGAATCCTCATGTACCATATTCAACAACTCTTCTCCAAGGAGAGGTTCAAACCCTGCAGCTTGTACAGAGAGATTGCAAAGTAAAGTTAACAAACATATTAAAATTTTGTGTATATAGTCAACTTAAGCAATGAACTTCCATCAGTCTGCAGTGTAATCACTGTGGTACTGCACTCTGTAGCAAGGGGAAAAATACAATGGCAAACAGACCCTTATGTGCTTTTTCCCCCCCAATGACTCCACAGTTAAGCTTGTGCAAGGATAATACCTCAAAACAGTTTAAAATTCGCACATATCCTCAGGATGACTTGTGAAGTGCTATTCGTATTTGTGGTCTGAGATGGTACAGAGGGAAGTCATATGTTCCCTTTGTAAAATAACTGATAAGTCGGGTTCAAATGTCCCTGTGTGCTAGGAGCTGTGTTACCAAAGTGTAGTAGGGTGATAGTATCCGAATTTGATATAATAGAATAGTACTTTTCTCTGAATTTCACACAGGGGTTTGATTCTTTCTCGTTGGATTCAGTGGGATTTCAGGTGGGCATATGCTTGTGCTTTTTTGCAGAGCCTTCACAAAACACAGAAGTTCAGTCTAGATTGTTCTTACGCTTGGCTGGAGTCAGAGCTTTCCAAACACTGGTGGAGACCAGAATTTATTAAGGATTTACACTCATCTTCTTAATAAAAGAACACATTTGAATGATAAATTATGTATTGCATAAATTCTTCTTAATCTTTTTCCTGATGACTGAAGTGAAACACACACTGGAGCATAAATTCTGTTGTGACTGAAAGGCGGCACTGGAATAATTTGGTCCATAATACCAGAAGATGAGAGAAACTTGTGTGACGGAATATGTATGTCAGAAGGTAAGGAAATGAAAACAAAGTAATAAACAGTAAGGAAAAGACATTTAATCAGTTGGAAGCATTTTGCATTCAGGACATACTCGGTAAATAATTTCATGCACAAAGGATGTCTGTGGTCCTCAGGCCATCTGAGATGCGGTATAAAAGCTAACCCAACTCAAGGTCCTTCCTACCACTTCTCTTACCTTTTTCTCTTTTGTGAACAAGGTTAGTGCAAATCTACTTCTCTTTTTCTGTTTGCTGAATTCTTGCCTTCATAACAGTTTGGTTGCTGTTCTTTTTTCTCCAAAGCATTCTGCTAGTTGCTGGATTGAGGGGGGTGGGGGGTGAGAGACTTTTTCTCTTTAAATGTTGTTTTTGCTGTTAGAATTGCAGGTATTTCTGGAGTCCCAACTTGGCCATATAGATCTTTGAAATGGTGACATAAATTTATTCAAATGTGGGCTTTCAGGCATGATAAGTGACCTAGTAAATCCTAAAAAAAGGATTTTTTTTAGGATTTTGATCCATCATCCGTAATGCCTGAAATTTAGCTGGTTTGATACGAAAACAGCAGTGTTTGTAAGGGATGTGGGTACATTTATCTTGAGAAATGTCATTCAGAAAAATCCATTTCTTTGCTGTTTATTCCATGAGAGGCTTCTTCAGTGTTCCCATTTTTGTTATGATGAATCTATCATGGGGCACAGTGGGAAACAAGAGGGTAAAATGAACCAGATACTTAAAGAAACAACTGATGAGCAAGGAATCTAGGAAGGCTTAAGGCAGAGGTGAAACTAGGAAGGTTTAAGGCAGAGGTTTGTGGGTTTTAAGAAGCAATTATGTCGAACCACAAGATTTGAGCTCTAAATACCACTTTCCTAAATACCAGGAAGACAAAATGAACCTGCGCACTGAGATTAGAAGGAATATTCATAGTGAGTTCAGCAAGGATATTGGCTCTAATCCCATCTCCTCAACCTTCTTCTGCTGTAGTAATCCACATGGACTTCAATGCGATAGACATCATTGAAAAGTTCTGCTTGGTGGCTTACTGTCACCAAGGTTTTGAAATTATGTTATGGGGTGCAACGACATCTCTGCAAGTTTAGAGAAATGGTTTCAGGGACTGTGAGGACAAGGGGAAAGAACAGCAAAACTAGAGGAGAGCTGAGCACCCAACAGACTGAGATGGGTGCTGGAAATTTGTGTTTATTGGTGTGTTGGAACCAGGCACAGGGAGTAGCAGGGAACTCCTGGCTTTCTCACGGATGGTACATCTGTGGACAAGTTGCCTGGGAAAGATTTCCAAAGATGTCAGCTTCAAGTATGCTTAACTATATTGAAATTTGTACCTCTTTGTAGGTGAAGTTGGAACCTGGAAAATAATTCTTCATCTCATTTTCCAGCTGCCTATTGCACTCTACCCATAAGTACATTTGTGGCTAGGTATTGCTCATAATTACTACTTCTACAACGCTCTGAATACCTGGGGCTGGATCTCAGTAGTGTCTTTCCAGACATACAGTCAATCAAAATACTAAAATTAAAGTAATGATACAGGTATGTGTCCTTTTGTTCTGCTGCCATCTATTCCACTGCATCTCCAACAACTGAGAGAGGAGTATTTCATCTTCTTGTAGCATATTTAAGAATTTGGTTTCCTTCTCAACTCACTCCCCACTCAACTCCTAAAAGGATCCCTGGAAAGCTCCTGTTGTCCCGATACCTGAGCTGAGTAAACGTAAGTGCGATACGACTCCTACACTGCATTCACTTCTGGTCCTATATTTCAGACTTACCTCCATCCCACAGACATGTCCTGCTATGAGCGATGTCCTTCCACCTCCTGCGGCCCAACCCCGCTGGCAAATAGCTGCAACGAGCCCTGCGTCAGGCAGTGCCAGGACTCGACAGTGGTGATCCAGCCCTCTCCCGTGGTGGTGACCCTGCCCGGCCCCATCCTCAGCTCCTTCCCCCAGAACACCACTGTGGGATCCTCAGCATCTGCTGCCGTTGGCAGCATCCTGAGTGCAGAGGGAGTGCCCATCTCCTCCGGCAGCTCCTCGGGACTTGGGAGCTTTGGCTACCCAGGTCTGGGCAGTGGGTACAGCCGGCCCTACCGTCGCTACAACACCTACCGCAGTGGCTTCTGTGGGCCGTGCTAAAGCATGAGGAGCAAGCAGGAAGAATGACCAGGAACACTGAAGCACGACCGACGCAGGACTGAGCTCATGGCCATGGTTTTCAGAAGCGATGTTGGACACCCACAACTCCACCTGAAGTTAACGGAGCTGTGGGAGTTAGTAATTCCCGAAAATGAGGCCCCTACTCTTGTTATACTACTTTATATTTCTAATCAAGTATGTAGTTCTGCTCTGCATCACTGAATTTGATACTGCCTGGTGTAAAACTTATAATTAAGACAGTAGATGGGATTTGATTGTCAAGGTGCAATGCTACACTGAAAGAAGAGCTCTGTCTGTGGAATACATCCCCATGAGGTGTGCCATTCTTCCCATATTGAAACCTGTTGCTTTGCAGTATTTTAATCCACTCTTTGGTATGATTAAAGTTATGCTTTTATCGTATCTCCAGTCTTCTGTTATTTTTTCCTTCCACTCCTACCTTCTTCTGAATCTTTTTCTGGGTGAAATTGATCACTGCGTACATCATCACTACCAGGCAGAGACATGATATGAATGCTACTGGAGACACTAGTAAGAGGGGAACACATGTTGGGAGCTCAAGATCAAGAAAATATTTAATTTTGCAGCTGATATGCGTACTGATTCCACACTGAGTCATCACAATACTTGGCTTTCTGCATCTCTGCCAAGAAATTATTCTGAAGGCTGGAAGCATTTTATGATCTAGCAGAATGGCAGGATATCTAATCTATCATAATTTGTTTTATGGAATCCTGTTGTGATTCATGTTTTCAGTAACTCTGACCTGTAGCTGCAGGGTGCAAAGAAATAGTTACATTCTTTTACCATGAAATCACTGCTCGAATGCTTGGATTTGCGAAGTAAAACATAGCAGCAGAAGTCTCAAAGCAGGCACATACATAGTTTTTTTGTGACAAAGAGCAAAACTGTTTGATCTATTTACTTGCTATTTACTGCATAAGTACTGTGTATTTTAGGGCTCCTTATAAAAGCCTGGTTGTCTTTACTACCCTGGCTGCAGCTCTACAGAATTCCAACAAAAAGCTCATGTCAAGGAATGACGCATGCTGACATAAAAGAAATGTAGGACACTTGTAGGCATCAAAACCTTTAGAAATCCTCGCAAGTGAATTGTTTTTGCTAAAAGTAAAGACCTGAGATTTATATCAGATTTGCAACAACCACTGCAGCTACTAAAGGAATAGATTTTGGGGAAAAATTGAAGAGATTCTCATGTTGGGGAAGGTTTGAGGCATTCAGATGATTCCAGTTATCATATAAATTCTGTTGCAGCTGGTTAAACTGTCCCCAATAGTTAAATTGATCCCAGTAGTTAAATTGCTTATGGTTTATGTATCAGTCTAGTCCCATCCTGGCATCAGATGAAAAGCCTTCCTCAAAGCTTCTTTCATCTCAAAGACCTGTGGATCATTTGAACACCTTGTGCTATTATGCTCAAGCCTCTGAAGTCAACGTAAAGACGATACAAATTTCAGTTCATTTAAGTAATTTGTCAGCTCGTTGGCAATTTGGTAGTTCACCAGCCTGTCATGGGAGCACTCTGTTGTTACACAAAGGGTTTTAATTGAGTGCGTGGAATGTGAAACTCCATTAATGATCCATAAGCGAGAGCTGTGAAGACCTGGTTCACCAGCCTTAACAATCCCAAAAAGCAAGATCCAAAGGCTCTCAACCTTTTGGGTGAACTGCAGGTGCTAATTAGACTAAACTGGCAGAATATCAATGAAAACATTTCCAGGCTGTTAATGAGTTTGTTTCTAAAATATTATATACCCTCCAAGAAAAACTGTTTGTGTCCCTAGAGGGAAGAATGAGAAAAAGTTAGCATTCTTTGGCTATCTCCTTGTACAGGTGAAAGGGAAATGAATTCTCCAGGTGAGTGATAGTTTTCACCTCCTATAAGGAAATAATTTTAGAAAATATATAAAATGATGACAGGTAGTATGTTGGATAGTAGAGGTTTTAGAGGAAAGAGAAGAAAAAGATTGTCTCCTCCTTTTGTAGGAAAGGAGAGGAGAATTTTCTTGTGGACAATCATTAAAATATGTAGATTTATAGGATTTTACAGAAGATGAAGATTTGGCTTTATTTTTTTTAAATCAATTATGAAAATTTTTAATAAAATAATTAAAGTTTCTGAAGGTGTTTACCTTGAATTAGTTTGTGAAGTCCTTTGAGTGATCTTGACTCACACACTTTGAAATCAGGTTATTAGCCAGGTGATGTGAGTGCTGAGATCTTGTCAAGTACCTGGAACATTAGGTAGCATGAAACTTTGCATATTTGAGCCATTAGTGAAAAGCTGGTTTGAACTTTGAAGTCCTTTGTTCTTCTGAAGACCAAGACCAACCTATGTATAAAGACGCTCTTCATTTAGAGTTAATCCCTATCTCTTGCTGAGGGACGGTAGTGCTGAGAGGAGAGACCTGATCCCTGGGTTTTGCATACTTTCCATCCGTGCGAGTATTTCCAGCAGGTTGGAGTACAGCCAGGGCAGGCCACCGCAGAGGTGAAACGAATCAGGTAACGATAGGTGTGATGGGGAACTGCTGGGTGCCTCTTCCACTGACGCCATAGTTTGGCTCAAGGCAGAGCACTGCCTCTAAGAACCGACACTTCAAAGCAATCTTTAACACGCACATTTCTACTTAATTTGATGTGAAAATGGCTGCATGTCCCTGTGACTTGCTGGGATTTCAGGTAGGGATAATGGTGATTCCTCAGATGAAAGACTACACAGAAATCATATCGAGAATTAGACGCAGTTAACGAACATCACCAAGTAATAAGATCAAGTAATCAAGCTCTTTCATTAGAAGTGTGATTGTTTGACTTTGCCATGGAAAACGAAGTTAAAATTTATGACCGGGCAAAGAAATGCAGTGTTGTATGTGTTTGTATTAGCTGTGTTCATACAAACTGGGAAAACTGTGGGTTAGCCCAAGCAGTTCTAGAACGTGTTTTATTGTCTCTGGTCAGCAATTCTCAACGGTCTTAATTTTCTTTAACCTTTGCAAGACTCCTGGAAATTCGGTGCTCTTCTCAGCTGTATGTTTGTGTGCAATTGAAATAGTGCAGAAGTGCAAAATTTGGGAATACTTGTTATTGTGGTAAGGCTGAGTCCTTGAAATGGAAATGTTTGTGAATTGAGCCCAGGCCCCCACCTCAGAGCTGAATGATTATTCACCTAAAGGAGTAAAGTCTTGAATAAGGACGATGCATCACATATACACTCCCCTTAAGCAATGTCTTGATGACTAAAATGAAGCATAAAATGTGCGTCGGCCTTGGGAGGCAATATAATTACTGCTGTAATTCAAACGAGTCACCACAGTCTTCCAAGCAATTAAGTGGGTGCACATTGGTGAAGATGAAAGCTTTGTCTATACTGGAATGTGAATGTAATAAGGGGAGGGGAAAAAACAGAAAAATACCAAAAGAGATTTTGAAAGGGGAAAAAAAAAAAAAAACAAACGGTCGATCAGTTTGGTGGATTTTGCATGTAAAAGTACGGATCATTAAATAATTTCATGCATAATATATGTCTCTGGTCTGCAGGCAGTCTGGAACATGGTATAAAAGCCTATACAACACAAGACGTTTCCATCCACTTCTCTTGCCTTATTCGTCCAGGTGAACAGGTAAGTCTGAATCTACGCCGTGTCTTTTTAAATGCTAAACTGTTACTTTGATGACTGTTTGGTGTTTTCTTTTAATATTATTATTCTTCTTACTTCTTTATAAATATTGCTAGCTTTTTTCCTTTTGGGAGGGAAAATTAGAAAGGCTCACTTCTATCAAAAAAGAAGTCTTGGTTTACTTGTGAAGCAGGGTGTAATGAGACAGGACTCAGAGGATACTGGCAATGTTGTCTCTCAAAACAAGCAGCTTCATGCTCCATTTTAGACACCAATGCTAAGGGAGTAGCTAGTCAAAGTACCTGGTTGGAAATCCAGTTTCATCTTAAGAAACTGGGACTAGCAAAAATAAATAAAATAAAATTGTGCTGAGTTCCAGGACCTGTCCCCAAGTGCTGTTTTCCACAGGCAGAAGAGCAGGGATCCCAGCAGACTCAAATACGTTGAATTTAAATCCAGGCAGGAACTTCTGATTGGGAAAATAATCCTTCCAAGTTTGCCTGTTCTGGTCATACAACATTTGGGAGCGAAGGATGCTTTAAACACTCTTCTGTAGTTCTGCAAATGCTACTGGCTGGGCTATTCGTGACTAAGCTCTAGCACTGAGGCACTAAACCCAGTTCTGGGTCAATGTTCAGCTCGGGGCCACTTTCCACGCCTGATGAGAGCTCCAGCTGCTGTTCTCTGTCTCCTGGTACAGTCACAATCGCACCTTCTCCAGAGAGACACTGCGGAGGGAAACTACCAAAGAATGGGAAATGCCTTTTCTGGTGTGGGTTAAGGCAAACTTTATTATGACCGGCCCTGTGGCTCGGAGGCCAGGTGCAGAGCAGAGCCATCCTCCAGCAGCCTTACAGGAATAAGGGAAACCTCTGTGCTCTTTTCAGGCTGCCTGCTGTGGATTTTGGTCTATTAATGGTTACCTCTCTGACCACCTTCTCTAGGTACTTTCACATATGTTATCCCCATATCTGACTCCTATAAACTTAATACAGCTTTTATATTGCATTTACTTTCTTCCCTGTATTTCAGACTTCCCTCTGTCCTACAGACATGTCTTCCTACGACCTGTGTCCTCCCACCCCCTGCGGCCCAACCCCACTTGCCAACAGCTGCAACGAGCCGTGCGCCAGGCAGTGCCAGGACTCAACGTATGTGATCCAGCCCCCTCCCGTGGTGGTCACCCTGCCCGGCCCCATTCTCAGCTCCTTCCCCCAGAACACCGCCGTGGGATCCACCACCTCTGCGGCCGTGGGCAGCACCCTCAGCTCCGAGGGAGTGCCCATCTCCTCCGGCAGCTCCTCGGGACTTGGGAGCTTTGGTTATCCAGGTCTGAGCAGTGGGTACAGCCGGCCCTACCGTCGCTACAACACCTACCGCAGTGGCTTTAGTGAGCCGTGCTAAAGCATGAGGAGCAAGCAGGAAAAAATGACCAGGAACACTGAAGCACGACCCGACGCAGGACTGAGCTCATGGCCATGGTTTTCAGAAGCGATGTTGGACACCCACAACTCCACCTGAAGTTAAGGGAGCTGTGGGAGCTTGGCATCTCCTAAAATCAGGCCTTTGCTTGTCTTATCCTTTGAATACTTCATACTTCTGAGGAAATGTATTTTCTTCCTGTTGTTGTAGATGGGACTTTAATGTCTCAGTTCACAGCAACACTGAGAAAAGAAACCCAGGATGAAAAGACGTGTTAGCTGTTGTCTTACTGAATCCTAGAAATATATACTTTGTACTTTTTTTATTCTGCTTTTTGCTCTCATTAAAGTTATACTGCATCACAATCCAAGTCTCCGTGTGTTTGTTTGAACAGCTATTAGCAGCTCACTTTTTGAAAAATTTCTTACTGTTCCCCTGCTTTATTAATTCAAAGCTACTTTTCCACGTTGACTAGAAATAAGCCAAATCCTTATGACCTCTATGCCAAGAAACCATTTTACATCCAGGAAACTTTGGGAACATTGTGTATATAGATATGTAGATACTTTGTAACAAAGTAGAGGCTTTTTTGGTGGAAATTAAGTAGAAACATTGCAGCAAAGCAGATACTATACACAGTGTAGATGCTTTATCTGCAAGTACTATAGATTTGTTACCTTTCTTTCCCCAACTCTGGCTTTCATCACTGGGGTAAGATCGTGCACTTAAACTGCTTGTTATCAAATTCCTCTTGTTCATCAGAAAGTGTTTCTGATGGCCAAGGTCTGAGCGAAGTAGGACCCCAAAGAGAAAAGACCGTAGGGAGTTTGGGGGGGGATGCTCTAAGAGGAGACCTGCTCCCTCTGCAAATCATAGCGAGTATTTTTTGTAATTAATGCCAACCTCTCTAAAGCGACTTAAATGTAGATGTGGAGCTTGTGCTGTAAACCCAGCTCCCGGTGCCTCTGTGTGGGTCTTCATGGGCTGGTGCTGAAGTAGTTGGGTTTGGCAGAGGGACTTGTGTACGTGCACTGGTTGCAGGCATCCGTGGAGTTCAATGAGAGGCTGAATTTTCACCCCATGTGAAAGTCTGTAATTTCGAAGTTTATTTTGAGTAGGAACACTTTTCTTACTGGGATGGAAAGGATTTAAATTAATGTGAGTTAGTCCTGGGTCTCCAGCTCCAAACAAGTAGGCTGTGATCTTTTCCTTCCTAAATGACTAATGGAAGTAAATGTAATTTACTGGCATGTAATTGCAGCAGAACGCATGTGAGGGCTATCTCATATAACCCCTGGCAGAAAGAAACGATGCCTTGTGAAAAGGGTTTGTGCCAAAGATTATAGGCAATCCCTTGCTCTGAGGTGATGGATTACAAGTACACATTCGTCAGTCTTAGTGGCACCAAGACATTGCTCTGCAAGGAAGGTGGATCTGACACACAGGGGCACGGGTAGAGAAATACTAATTGCACCCTTACAACTTGAAATAAAACCTGCAGTTGAAAAATTATTCAAACGTATTTCAAAAATAACTAAAGCCCACCCGTTGTGGGTGTGGTGTTTTGCAGAGGTTCTGGTGAGTAAATAATTTCTTCCCTCCAGTGTAAATTAATTTTTGTTGTTGTTTTCTTCTGTTGTTCCCCATCGAATTCCAGCATAACGACCACGCTACACCTGGCTCTTTGCATCAATACTCCATAGATCTGTTTGCAGTAGTTAGTTACCTTTTTTTTTAGGCAAAAAGGGAAATTGTAACATAAATCATTTAAGCTTATTAGACCACAGTAAGATGCCAACCCAAACCTCAACCTTTAGTCATTTTAAAGTTCTTCATAACAGTATTTGAATAACATTAACAATGCAAATAGCTATGTTAAGGTATGAACGTTGAGGATTACTTATCTACCTATATTTGAACACCTTTGCCTTCAGGGGAGCTATTTGAGCAGCAGAAGCTGAAGGGGTGAAGCTCAAGTCGCAGGCTCTGCCTACACCAAAAGGCATCTCAGACTACAGGTCCAGCGTATGTTATTCAGCTGCCTGTATCAAACAGCAAATTACAGCGAATAATGAGCGGTGGGTTGCGATAGAAACAGCAATGCCGCGCAGAGGCATCCAGTCTGACCTAACTAAGCAACCTGAAGCTATAAATACATCTTCTGTTTTAAGCACTAAGCCAGGAATTGCTAACACCGTGAGGGCATTGGCAGAGTTCACTCTCAAGGGCCTGGAATTAGGTGCCCTGATTATCGTGTGGGCTCCGAACGGCCGGGTAGGGCACGCAGGCTGCTGCTGCTGCAGTCAATAAGCACCTCTACGAGTACAATTAGCTAAAAACGAGGTCTGAGGTGAAAGCACAAACTATCAGAGCTGTTGTGAACAGTGAGAGGAGGGAACGGCATAGGAGGGCTCTGAGTTGCAACAACTTTTACAGATCTGTTCAACTGCTCAAAGTCTCCAAGGCAGCTGGTTCTTTTTAACGAGCTAATTAATTACAATTAAAAACTGATTGCAGATGGCCCTCTTCTTGCCAGGGGAGCTTCCATTTTCTGTGTGTCTCTTTCTCCGTGCCCAGATTTTGGGGTCACTTTTGTGTCTGGAGCCATTACGTGGGGGTTACTGTGAGTAAGCTTCCAGTTCCCTTTTGATTAAGAATTTTTTTTCAGACATTTAGTCACTCACAGATGTCTTGGGAGGATTTTCTCACATTATGCAAAGAGTTTTAATTATAATCTGAATATATAGGTCTGTCCTTGATTATACAAAAAGAGCTGTGAACTTCTGATTCACTCACTTTAATTCATCTCAAAGATCAGGCCATGAAGTCATTCTGACTGTACAATAAAGTGGCTGGAGTTAGAACAATAATTATTGTAATTATTTTCAAGGAAGGCTGTAGACATCTCTGAAAATGTTGCAAGATCCTTTTTTTTTTAAACTCATAGTCTGATTTTAAAAGTATTTTGTGTTTTCCAAGCAGAGCTTGGATGAAGGAAGAAAAAAAAAAATGATGAAAACAACCTATGGATATTGTTATGCAAATTAATTCCTCAAATAGCTGCTAGATACCAGTTTCTATAGAGGAAATTATTTTTGAAAAAGCCTATTAATCCCTTAGAATGTGGAGAAGTACTGAGGAGTGGATGGGGTTGGTGAAGCTAGAAAAGACGAGGGCAATTTATTTGAGAATATCCTTGAAATACGAGAGGGCTTAAACCAAACCTTGAACTGTTTTTTTAATTAAAAATAAAATAGCTGTAATTCCTGCAGCCAGGAACAATGACGCACGTTTTGGAACCCAATGACCAACCTGCACTCCCAAATCTTAATAATATATTATTACAGAAGTGATATGAGAATTCAAATATGGGTCACATATCTTGCATATGCACATAACAGGATACTTTGCATGCCTCAATAAAAGCTTCTGATAAACTTTGAAGTTCTCAGGAACCTATGACCAAGCCAAACAAGTTTCTGTTCCCAGGGGATCTTCACAAAGACACTCCTGTTTTAGAGACGATTTACATGTCTCAGTAGCTAAAGTGCCAGGAGAGCAAAGCCCTTGGTACTAATCTATGTGTCTAGGACTGTTTATGTATTTTACCCCTTTACTGTTTATCCTGCAAGCCCCCCTATAGAAAACTCTCGGGTTTTTTTGTGCAATCCAAAGACTGCCGTGAAGTGACAGAAAAATTGACCGCAAGTGAAGAAATTACTGACGCTTTATATACTTTTGACCCTTCTACTGGCTACCATTGGTCTATCACACATCTGTACCAGACGCTGCGGGGGCAGCTGGAGAAATGAATGCTGCAATAGGAGAGGAAGAATTCTTGTATGTGACTTCTTCTGCCTCCACGTTGAGTTTTGCAGAGCCTTATCTTTTGCCTTGAGAACAAATGTCACCAAGCAGCGCGAGATATTTATGCATGTGGAAGTTAACCAGAAAACAGTTGCTGATGTTTTGAGGTCCAAGATAAGAATAAAAGTGGATTTGTGGATTCTTTAGATAAAAAACTCCTAAGAGATCAGGCCCAGAATTAGACAGCCAGGAAAGATCCCGTATTAATAAGATCTGTGCTTCAGACTCTTCCACAGAAGTGTAGTTGTCTGATATTATCTCCTTAGACCGGACTTCTCATACTCGGGGTTTTTTTTGTTTCTTTTTCCGTGTCAAAGAAGCAGTATCTTAAGTGTTTTTGTGCAGGTTTTGGCTGGGACAGAGTTAATTTTCTTCACAGTAGCTGGTATGGGGCTGTGTTTTGGATTTGTGCTGAAAATGGTGTTGATAACACAGGGATGTTTTCGTCATTGCTGAACAGGGCCTTTGCTGCTCCTCACCCCACCCCACCAGCGAGCAGGCTTCCTGTGAGTGCCCTTCCTTTTTAACAGTATTTGTGCTGCTTCTCTCATTTTGGGGCCAGAGCTGGGTGGAAATTGTGTTTGTATTCCTGGCCGTTTTCTGAAATACTCAGTCTCTCTTTTTTCCCTAAAAACACCTTGAATCCCCAAACTACAAGTGCTCATGGGTTGACTTCCAAAAGCTGAAATTTTTCATGATTTGCCACAGTATTTACCTTGAAGAGGAGGGTACAAGGGACTGCATTATGTAAATTACGCTTAATCTCCTTTAATGACACCAGGCAGATCCAAGAGGGTTTTGAAGGCAGAATAAATTCTTCTGAATTAATCATTCTAGTGTTCCCAGAAATTAACTTGGACACGAATATTTTAAGATGAAAGAAACTTGTGGTCAGATATACATACCACAAGATAAGGAAGTGAAGCAGTAATACACACAAATACTGAGGTAAAAAAACATGTAATCAGTAGTGGCTCATAAATAACTTAATGCACAAAGAACGTCCCATGTTGTTGGGCAACTTGGGACGCAGTATAAAAACCTGAGCAACTCAAGGCTCTTTCATCCATTTCTCTTGCCTTCTTTGCCTTCGTAAGGTAAGTCTGAACCCATTTATTCTCTATATGTTGAACTATTGCCTTGACGATTTTGTAGCTTTTCCTCACTAATGTTGTCATATATTCAGTCTTTTTCTCTGAGGGAGGAAGGGGTTTTCATATGAAAGAGGAAGTTTTCTGTTGGTGGTCAGTTATAAAAAATCATTGAATGGGGTAATTAGCTGCAATCGGCCAGTTCGGTCTATTTATTCAAGTTTGGGATCCAAACAAGCTTTCAGGTCCTGCAGCTGAACATGAAATATCTGCAGTGATTTCTTGGGTCTGTTCAGAGTAGTGTACTGGTCCGTGGAAAATTCAGCTAAGGCCAGAAGATCAGAAGAACACTGGGGATACTGGCCAATACTGGCAGTCCTGGGTCACCAGCTCTCCACATAGAAAGTCCATGCCTGCCTTTGAAACTCAATTCATAGTTCTTCTGCAGGCAAGGAGTGACCTTTAACCAGTTGCTTCTCCATCCTCCAAACAACTGTGGACAGATTTGCACTGTAGCTTCCGAAACTGGGAGATGGGACCTCCGAGATGGAACATGCACGAGAGGAAGCGATAGGAATGAAATGGGAAAGGTTATTTGCTGTATTAGCATTAGATAGTATGCTTGTCATGATTGTTTAGCAAAGGGACAAGCCTTGGATGAGGAATAACAAGCTGAGTCTAACCCGTTCCAGTGGAGCACCTTCATCTGAAGGCTGTAGTCAACCTCCGTTTCTCTAGGACACACAGAGCCCTAATAGTTTTCCTGTGTGCAGCCACAACTGCAAGGGGAAGTGTTGAAAGTGCCCTTTCCCGGGGTAGTGTTGTGGCCGTGTGGTGAGGGCACTCTGCAATGTGAACGAAGAGGCTTCCAGCACCAGCATGTACCCTGGTTTCTGGGTGAGCTGGCTCACCGCGGAGGCTTCAGGGTAAGTTACTGACTGAGATGCACTGGTGCTACCTTCCATAGCAGCCTTCTTAAGGAAAATGCAAACTCAACTCTGATTTCACAGCATTTCTTCTGGATCTGGAGAAAAATGTCATCTTGCTCCCCATGCAATCTCTTGTTAGTTTGTTATATGCTCCCCTTATCAGAGCATTTTAGCTGTACAAATAGAGTTTTATTTAAATTCTTGTATTGCATTTCTTTCTCTTTTTTGTGTTTCAGATTTACCTCCACCCCAGAGACATGTCTTGCTACGACCTGTGTCCACCCACCCCCTGTGGCCCAACCCCGCTTGCCAACAGCTGCAACGAGCCCTGCATCAGGCAGTGCCAGGACTCAACAGTGGTGATCCAGCCCTCTCCTGTGGTGGTCACCCTGCCCGGCCCCATCCTCAGCTCCTTCCCCCAGAACACTGCTGTGGGATCCTCAGCATCCGCGGCTGTCGGGAGCGCTCTCAGTGCTGGAGGGGTCCCCATCTCCTCCGGCAGCTCCTTGGGATTTGGGAGCTTTGGCTACCCAGGTCTGGGCAGTGGGTACAGCCGGCCCTACCGTCGCTACAACACCTACCGCAGTGGCTTCTGTGGGCCGTGCTAAAGCATGAGGAGCAAGCAGGAAGAATGACCAGGAACGCTGAAGCACGACCGACGCAGGACTGAGCTCATGGCCATGGTTTTCAGAAGCGATGTTGGACACCCACAACCTGAAGTTATGGAGCTGTGGGAGCTTGGCATCTCCTAAAATCAGGCCTTTGCTTGTCTTACTTTTGTTATGCTTTACTTCATATTTCTGATCAAATGTCTTGTTCTCTTATGCTTTTTTTGTATTTGACAATGACTAGGTAAAATACATAATTAATAGAAATTGTTCTGCATGACTGATTTAGCACAGTCCACTTAAACAATGAAGAAGGAAGATCTCATTTTGCTGAGTGTGTCATTGTGAGAGGGATGAGTGGGTACTGTCCTTAGGGGACCATGGAAATGTATTCCTTACACTTTGCATTGCTTCCTTCCGTTCCTCAGCCTCATTAAATTTGTGCTGCATCATACTCTGAGTCTGCCTGTACTTCTTTATTCTCCCAGCCCCTTTTCCAGCTTGTTTGTGGTGAAACAGGTCCCTTTACAAGTCATCAGTTCCAGAAACAACTGTGCAAATAACTTCATGCCAATTGCCAAAGGAGAACGAGTCAGATTTCAGTTGCAGAAAAAGGTTTTCTTTTGCCTCTACATGGCAAATCAAGCCTGAGACAATTTATCAAAGGCTAGAAAGAGATGACGTGCACCTGCAATGGGGGTATCTCCTGTTGCTGCATAAGCAGGAAACCTTAAAGTAGGGAGCTGCTGCTGTTTGCACTTTAAAGACCCTTTACCTACCGTGCCATGGAGATGGAAAAAGGCCCTTTAACTGCTTTAATGTTGCTCTTTTATGAGAAAAATGTTTGTTTTGAGACGGATGTCTTTGAAGAGGGATGAGAATGGGGGAATAAGCTCATTTGAGAAGAGGGATTAGCTCCCCTTCAATGAGAAGGGGAATAGCCTAATTTCAGGGAAAAACTCACGGAGGGGAATACTGTTTCTCCTTATCCTTCTGTCGATTTCATGTCCATAGAAAAGAGGACAGAGAAATGCAGCAGTAAAATCCACAGCGGCATGAGGAACACTGGAAACTATAGGGATAAACCTTTTTCTGAAGCACTACCTCCACTTGTCTGTTCTTAGCTTGCTGCACAAATAGGATATATGTGCTATCACCTGGGCAACCTGGTAGAAGATCGAGGCTTTCTTCACCCTACCTGTGATACTTGGGAAGACCCCTTTAAAAGAAGGGCGGGGTGATGGTTTTCCTGAGCACAGCTGAGCTTGCTCAGGGCAGAGGTGGTGGGAGAGAGGCAACGAGCTGGTCTATCCGTTGGAGTGCAGCCCAGAGCTTTCGGATGGGTGCAGCAACTCTTGGCAGCTGAGATCGGGCCCTGGTAAGTCTGGGAGGGGAGGAAGAGAAGGCTATGTGGTGTTTTTGCAAGGGAATTGGCCTTTAGAGTTTGCTGGCCCGGGAAGCACATCTGGGAGAAAACTATTAAAAGATTTTATGTTCTAACCCTTTCTCAGTGTGTCTTCATAAACTGACTCCTATCTGTTGTGTCTAGTAGATCTGAATTTTATCGGGCATTGCTTTGTTCTAGCTCAGTCGTCTGTGTTGTATAAAGATGGTGTTTAGAGACTGGGAGCTTTGGTCCCTGAAGGAAGAAGGTTTGAAAAGCTCTACCTGAAGGCTCTGGATGATTCAGTGTCCTGCCAGCCCATATGGTTCACAGCCTGATATTTGTGAAATTTCTTGCTTGGAGTCTTTGTCTGTGTCTGTACAGACTGATGCTGAACTGTAATTAAAGCCAGGGAAAGATGTTGACAAAGTTATACTGACTACAGTCATTAGTGGAGCTAAATTAAAGGAGGTACATCAGTTCCATGAAAGAATAATTTTAAGGAGTAGGTTTTCTTAATAAACAACAGAAGAGAATGGAAAGTTAGCAGTTTGATATTATAATACAGCAGAAGGTTGGTCTGAATTAAATGTGTAATATATTTTTTTGCCATCTCAACTGAAGCTATTGCTTGATCAAAGGGGATGCATTCCAAAGAAATCATTGTTCGTTTGCAGTTGTTGCAAAATAGCTGTCTCTCATGGAGGTCAACCTGCGTATCTAATGCAGCAGAGAAGTTACAATTGCACAGTATCGACGTGGCTGGAAAGGGTCATGGCTGCAGCACTACAGTGACGGTATCTTTAACGTATTCAGGTGGACAGATAATGACATTTCTCATGACGACGTACGTTTTCCTACTCTTGCAATCCCCTCCTGCAATTCTCCGTTAAGCTTTCTTCTAATCAACTGCACCAAACCTCTCCGCAGGGGTAACCCCTGTGCATGTACACTCTTTCCAAAGTTGGGGTCTTTCCTTCAGGTATTCAGAAATTGTTGCCGAAAGGTCTGGTGTGCAGCTTGCCTCTTCAAAACAAAAAGCAAACCCAACCCTCAAGCATCATTTTCCCCCTTCGTTCCTGTCCCAAACTGCTTTCTTTGGGTTAAAACTTACTGTAGCAACATAGCACAACCCCAAAGTAAAAGGTTTCTCTGTGTGGCTCTGTACTTAATCAGAGAGTGTTTTATTCGCTGCTGCAGAATATAAGTAGATTATCACGTTACAGAGAAAATTTCTAGGTGAGACAAGCTCAGGAGCTGCCTCTCAAGTTGTTACTGTGCTTGCTTTGGAAGTGTCACACCGGGCTAGACTGGGGTCTACGTAATCAGCAGCATGTGTGCAATCACACATAGCACTGGACAATAAAACAGCAGCATAAAACCCAGTGCGTGGTAGACTACACATGCTCTGAACAAAAGAGCTGTCTGTACCTTCTCTTTCCCGATTTATAAACTTGCATCTGTTAATATCTGTCGTTGAATAGCTGGAAGAAGTGGTCCCATAGAAAAAAAGAATAACCCGAGCTGTTTTTACAGGACGGTCTTTGCTACTGCTGTCAGTGAAGCTGTATTTCAATACCAAATTTTGTGAAGCTGAAACCAGAATTGTAGCGTCTGCTGCGGCGTCTGCTGTGCATTCAGGGATAAGGGAAGTGGCAGGGAGGCTCTGAAGAGCAAGAGCTTTTATCAGTTTCTCAGGCTGCCTGGAGGATCTGAGACATTCTTGCACATTTACTGACTAGTTCCTGCATTAATTTTTTTTTTTTTTTCATATGGCTGGGTTCCCACTAATGAAATTATTTTGTTTACTGTTTATGTTTATTGCCTGGACTTATCCTGGCGTTGGATGAAAACCACAATCCATGGTGTCTCTTTCATCTTTATGGTTTGCATCATTAAATATGCCTGGCTCCTTTATACCTACTCCACCTTCCCAAAATGTGGATGAGTCAAAATTCAATTTGGTTAGGAATTTTGTCTGCTCTTTAGCATTTTGGTCACCCTGGCCCATGGGATTACCACCTGCTGCCACAGCAAGAGCTTTTAATTTGAGTCCTGAGTGTGCAATTTCATCCCTGATAAGTGACTGTGAGATTTAGGATCACTCTTTGTAATATTCCGATGAGCAGTATCCCAAAGCTTTCAGCTCTTGGGGTGAGGAGATTGAGCCAGCCAGGCTGACTTGACTTATGAACACCTTCAGGAGAAGACTTGTGATTCTTTTTATCATCACCATACCTTTTGATGAGTTTGTTTTCAAAACCACATGCTTCTCTTATGGTCAATAGTTATAGTTCTGGCTATAGAGGAATATGTTTTTTAACATTTTGATACCACCGTAGCGTGTGTGTGTGTGCATTGGTACGAGCGTTGGGGAAAGACTGGGAAATCTCAAGGGACGGTGCGGGCAATGTCATCACATACCTAAGGACATCCAGTGACTGATGACTGGAATAGGATTTTTAACATGTCATTTTGTGCAAATACTTGTTTGTGTTTTAAGTAAAAAATGGAAGGACTCCAGTTTGTGACACCATATAATGTGAGGAAGTTTGTGAAATTCATTAGTAGTGCTGGTCATAAATTTTTCAACGCTGATCATGTTCAAATAGTGTCACATACCTCCACATTTTCTGATCGTGCGTTACTTGCATGTCTGAGCCATTGATGAAAATGGGTTGTGAACTTTGAAGACTTTTGTTCTTCAAAAGTGTACATTCAGCATTTATTTCCCAGGAGATCTTAATGAAGATACTCGCAGTTCAGAGATAATTTGCATGTCTCTAGCTAAGTGATTTAAACATTAGGAGATGAGAGACTGGAATACTGATCCCTGCCCTAAAGTCTGCTTATGCATTGTATGCAATTACTTTTTAATCTAGAAATTGCCTTTGAAAAAGAAATTGAAATGTTGCACATCGCAATGTTCTTTAAGACCATGCAAAATGAAGACAACCTTATTTGCTTTCAAAAGAGGAAAAAAGAATATTATAAACTTCTGTAAGTAGCTGCCATTAATTTGGAGTATAATTTTGTATAATAGTGCAAGACACAGTAGGGGAAAAGAATAATTTAATGGCAAATGTAAAACTGTTTGGCGACTTTAATGACCCCATAGGTAAGCTTGTGCAAGACTTTGAGTGCCAGTGTCTCTGACTAGCCTAAAATTCATATGCATCCTCAATCTGACCTGAATTGTTCTCCTGGAGTTTGATGTACTAAAACTGCAGACTCCATAGATTAAGGACTCTGACGCTCGGTTCCCAAATTGAAGAGCTGTGTCTCAAATTCCTTCGTGAAAGTGTAGTAGTTTAATATTAAATGAATAGATCAGACTGCTGATACTCTTTCATCTTGTCTCCTGAGTCAAGAAAGTAAAACAATGTGTTCCCTCAAATAATCTATTTCCCAGTAAGTACCTTTGAGACTGGCAAAGTGCAATCAGCTCTGCAAACTGCTTTCTGTAACAATATTATTTTCTGAGTTTGTGTGGCTGGCTGGCTGTTTTAAGAGGAATTTAGCAAACCTAGAGTCCAATTCAGAGTCAGAAATAGTAACTTTTGGCCTTTTCAGAGTGAGGTGTGTCCAAAACTTATGCTCCCCATGAAGAAGGAAGGGGGATTTCACAGGGGAGTTCACATTCATCTTTCCTAATATATGTATTCATCTGTGTCAAATAATGTACATTGCATATATTGTCCTCAGGATGCAAAATAATTTCTTTAGTAACTCAGATGAATCAGTTGATTTGACCAGGAATTAAGTGGGCTCATAAGATTTTAAGATAAAAGAAACCTCTATAGTGGAATGCATACATTATGGTGTGGAAATTAAATCAAGGCAATAAATACAAACAGTGAGGAAGAAGTAGATCATCAGCTGGGAATATTTTGCATACAAGAAGTCTTTAACAATTGGCTGGTAAATAACTACATGCACAAAGTACGTCTCAGGTCCTCAGGCACTCTAGGACACAGTATAAAAGCCGGCACAGCGCGAGTTGCTGCCATCCACTTCTTCTGCTTGATTCTCCTTGGTGAAAAGGGTAAGTCTGAATCTTACTGTCTTTCAATGTCCCGAATTGTTGCCTTCATCGTATTTTATATGTACACCGTCTTGTCTATAGCAGTCTGAGGTTTATGCTCTTTATGTGTGTGGGGGAGAGACCTGCAAGCAGCTCTTTCTATACAAGAGGGTAGCTGTTCTTTGAAGGGTGGCAATCGCCGGACGCAGGACTCCAAACTCATTTTTCATTTGTCTTACTGGAGCATTCAGTTCCAGGATGTTCAAATGTGAATTGCTCAGCAACTAGAAGTGGATGTGGAGAATCTGTACAGAGATTTTTGGCTTTCTTGGAGCTTTTTCTGTAGGTAGACAAGTAAGTGGGCTCAAATTTTCGAAAGTGTGCTAAGCAATATTGAAAGTATATCCCTGCTTACACCAGGATACCATGAAAATAATCCTTCTCTGTTCCTAAGCACTTTGGGAGCAGAAATATTTGAATCATCTCCTTCTAAAATGCTCTGAATACTTTGGCACTAGATCTCCATTGCAGCACCTCAGTAACCTGTAACTGAAATACCAATAGTAAAGCTTTTGCGTGTTCTATTTTGCTTATCAAATGGTTTTGGACACCGTCAACTTCCATTTCCCTCCCTTCAGAAACAGGCGGAAAGCTGCTTTCTCTGTAAGACTCATGTAAGAGGAAATAAGCACAAAGAAAAGGGGACGATTAAATAAGAATTAGGCAGAGTATTTGTTTTTTTGCTGTTTAAGGGACAAGACCATCTGTGGGGAGGATAACAGCTCCCTTTCATGGGTGAATGTCACATTATCAGCTTATGCTCCTCACGTCTACCTGCTGAGGAATTTTTTCTTCTTCCCTCTGCTGCGGGGCGAAGTTTCTCCTAGCCGTATCATACAGGAGATCGTAAGCCTTGTCCCTCGCTTCCCACCTCCTGCAGGGCTGGAGGAGTGTTGTGGGAAATGAGCTACCAAAGGCTGCTCAGGAGCAGTAGAGCTACCCCTTGAGCTGTCTTCCGTAGCGTAGAGGAGTTTGGGTTTCACTGAAGTCTCCTTTCAACCTAAGACTAACACATTATTCCATTCTCCACATAGTCTCTAGTTAGTTTCTTGTGCTCTCCATCATCTTAGCAGCTTAATTACATGACTATAATTACAACTTCTATCTTGGATTTGCTTCCTTCCCTGTGTTTCAGCCTTAGTTCCATTCTGCAGCCATGTCCTGCTACGACCTGTGTCCTCCCATCACCTGTGGCCCAACCCCACTGGCGAATAGCTGCAACGAGCCCTGCATCAGGCAGTGCCAGGACTCGACGTACGTCATCCAGCCCTCTCCCGTGGTGGTGACCCTGCCCGGCCCCATCCTCAGCTCCTTCCCACAAAATACCACAGTGGGATCTTCAGCATCTGCAGCTGTAGGGGATGCCCTCAATGCTGGGGGGGTCCCTATCTCCTCTGGCAGCTCCTCGGGACTCGGGAGCCTTGGATATTCAGGTCTAGGTGGCCTTTACGGAAGGTCCTACCGTCGTTACAACCGGTGTGGGCCATGATAAAGCCTTGGGGAAAAACCACAAAGGAACAACCAGAAGCTTTGAAGCGTGATCCGGATGCAGGACTGAGTTCATGACCATGGCCGTATGCTTGCTGACCACCCTCAGCTTTTCCCTAAGCTAATGGGACTGCAGGAGCTTGGCATTTCTGATTTAATGCCTTTCTCTGTTATCCATGAGGTGAAAAATGTAACTTTGATTGTTGCATGTAGGAGGTGGGTGTCCAGCTGTAAAGCATTGCCTCGAAATGGATGAGGAGTTTTATCCATATTCAACCCTATTGCTGTCTTATGCTGTACGTTTTTTAAAATTCTACTTCTCGCCCATTAAATCCATGGTGCATCATAATACGTGTCTTGCAATGTTCTTCCTCTCTCTTCCCCTTTGGAGCCTTCTCTGGGAGAAATTTACCTGTGTATAAATTGTCAGTACCAGGCAGACCTTCATTTAAATCATACCATAACAATTAGTAACGAGGTAATCATAGATAAATGTAAGCAATACCCTCCCAAATACCCCTTTTTTGATAGGGTGTATTTTCCCTTAGTCACACTTCTTTAAGTACAATATAAAATAATCATTCCTGGCTGACAATCAATGGGGCAAAAGAGGCGGGAAAGCTAATGCTGTCTTACAGGTGATATATAATTTCATCGCTTCGTATTCCAGTTCCTTGGAGCTCGTAAAATCCCAGCAATCTCTGGTATTATTTTCATACTCACTTTTTAGATTATGAAGGAGATTTTGCCATTAATGAAGAATGGCAGTAAATATTGGGAAAAACATTTAAAACTTAACAAATTGAAAAAAAAAATTTATGTATGATTCTTCCTTTGTTGGCTTGCTCGTTTAGGAATGCTGCAATTATGTGGTAATTGGTTGCTAAATTACACGGTGATCTGGGGGCCTTTGGGGCGTCACCAGAAATCCTCAGAGCAATAACAATTACCCTGCTTGTTCTGAACCTTGGGGAAGATAATGACTGGTAAATTGCTAAACAAACATTCATTAACACAAAGCTGTTGATGCCTTAGGAACCCCAATTAAACTTTCATTCCATATTTTAAAGAGAGATTGAGGAGAGAAGATTGTGAGATAATTTAACTCAGCGCACCAGGGAATTTTGCTCCCGTAGGAGGCTAAAGGACAAATGAACACCAGAGGGGCTCTTGTGCAACACAGCGGGGTTTTAATGTGAAAGAGACACATAGCAGCCAACTACAGAAAATGAGCACCCAGGGGACAGCCAAGGGGACGGAGGGATGAGGGGACGCTGAGGCCCAGCCATGCAGCCAGGGAACACGGTGGCACAGGGTAGTGGGCTGCCGGGCACGCACAGCCTCCTCCTGTCCCCGTGCCAGGGCAGCTGAGGCATGCTGCCGCTCCCCACGGCTCTTGCTCCATGTCCTCGTGCCGGGGTCCTTGCTCCAGGGCTGTTGCTGGTTCTGGGCACCATCCTGGGGACTTTAGAAAGCCCCGCAGCTCCCGCGGCGGGACCTGCCCCACCTCTGGGCGCCAGGGAGGTAATACCCCATGCCACAGGAGGAGAAGCCAGAGCTGTAGGACCTCCCGCAATTGCCGAAGCCGCTGGAGCCATATTGGCCCCCATAGCCCAGGGAGCCTCCGTAGCCCGTGTCATCTCCATAACCTAGGGAACGGCCATACCCAAGAGAGCCCCCGTAGCCTCCATAGCCTCCCAAGCCAAAGAAGCCCCCACAGCCCAGGGAGCCCCCATAGCCAGAGAAGCCCCCCAAGCCCAGGGAGCTCCCATAGCCGCCCAAACCAAAGCAGCTCCTATAACTCCGTGAGCTCCCATAGCCCAGGGAGCCTCCATAGCCCCCCAGACCAAAGGAGCTCCCATAGCCAGAGAAGCCCCCCAAGCCCAGGGAGCCCCCATAGCCCCCCAAGCCAATGGAGCTCCCATAGCCAGAGGAGCCCCCCAAGCCAAAGGAGCTCCTATAATTCCCAGAGTTCCCATAGCCCAGGGAACCCCCATAGCCCCAGGAGCTCCTGGAACCGAAGGAACTCCCCAACCAGGCTGGGCCTGACGATTCCACAATGCTCTCCTGAGGAAACGAGCTGAGCACGGGGCCTGGGACTGTCACCACAGCCGGCGGGGGGAAGATCACTGCTCTGGAGTCGGGGCATTGCTGCACACACGGCTCATTGGAGCTCTCGGCAATCGGCTGAGGGCAGATCACCCCACAGGGTCTGTAGGACTCGCTGTAGCAAGACATCTTTCTTGGGATGGCTGTGAGTCTGCAAGGCACAGCAGTAAGCAGGTTTCAGATGCAGAAGTTTTCACCTGACTCTAGATGCCTGTGCTTGCTTTATAGTCAGTGGAAATTGTGATAGACCAGGGTTCATCCCCTTGCAAAGTGTATCTACATCTGGTCACATAAATCACATCCTTGACTCCGTTTACTGTCAAGATCCCCTAGGTGTCACGCACAGATGCACATATCTAATGTCATGTATGGTGAATCCCACACTTGATATCACTGCTCTTGCCTGTAGCAGGAATCTAATTTATTAAGCTCAGCTGAAACAGACTGAAGTTTTGTAATGTACTTATAGCAAGTTAAGAAAATACGTGTCAGATGTAGCCAGTGATTTCTGTAGTTTCATATTGCTTCCCCAGCAGCACTCAACTTCCAGGTAGGAATATTTGCCCTAGTGGGGTAAATACTACCACAAGGTCATAGATACTATGATCACTCTGATATTTCTAATTTTTATAATGCACATAGATCCTGAATTGGAACTAAAATGCCTGCGAAATGATTATTCAAAGTAGTGTAGTAAAACTTCCCATTTTGTTCTAAGGATAACACTTGCTCACACCTGCAGGTCTCTAACCCGCTAATCCGTAACACCACATACAATTTAACATCAACAGAAAAATCTTGAGAAGGACAGAGGCTGAAGCCAAATCGGACTTACCCTGTGCACCAAGGAGAAAAATCCAGGAGATGTGGATAGTGAGGCTGGGAGTGGAGACAGCTTTTATACCTTTCTCAAACTGCTTACAGATATGAAACACCCTTTGTGCCTCAGGTCCTACGTAGTAACAAAACAACCTTCACATGGAGGGATTTAGTTGTGCTTGCTTTGCACTGCCACTCCCCACCTTCAAAAACAGGTGTGATACAACAGCGGTACCAACTTGTGGGCATCGGTCTGGTGAATGACAGGATCGTTCAGGTATCTAACACCCAGCAGAAGCATCTAAGAATCTGCTGTTTAATTCCACGTCAAGTTTTAAGAGAAGAAGTTTGATTTTTGGGGTAGATGAGTAAGGATCAACTAAAGTTATCTGTCTTTTAAGAATAGTGCCATTGAAGTGAAGACTATGAAAATATGTGCAAGCTGGATAAAAAGAGGGAGAGAGGGAATAAAAGAAGGAGAATTTCAGGTATCCACAGCTGGTTTAAAAATATGGTTTTTAGCATCTATGTTTGCAGATTAAATGCCATTAACTACTCATGGATTATAAGGTGGATTCCATTGTTATTTTTATTGCTGTCTTTGAAGTGTCATTGAGGCAGTGACACTTCAGCAATGTTCCAGATCCTCCTAGGAATGATAAGAGGCTTTACAAACACCCACTAAAAATTCATATTTGATGTGTTGTACCATTGTTATACATAAACACGCAACTATCAGCATGCAAATCTTGTGCAAGAGCATCAATTTAGAGATGCGTGAATGAAGTGCTCTGTGTCATTAGGTACAGCTTCGTAAGACAGGAGGTCGTTTAGAGGTGAGACAAATGATCTGGAGAGTCTAAGAGTAGGGATTTTAGGACATTAGTTTGAAACTCCTTGTTTTTCAGAGCATGGACAGATAGCCAGTTAAGCCTGAAAATTCAAATAATTTTTAATGGGAGTCTTGCCCTCCCTAGAATTTAAGGCAATAGACATGTCATAGTAGCAAAATACTGGCTCATAAATGGAGATGAAGCTACTATCTACAGTCCATAGCATGGACATGTGATAATCTCCCAAGCATATTAATGCTTAGTAAAATAAAAAGAACTTGATATCATGAATGAAAATCAAATCGTTGCAAGCATTGAAGTTATAAGTCACAGCCTGGTTAGGGAATCAAAAGGAGCGACATTGGCTGGCGTATTTTTAAATGATGCTCTTTCATAACAAGGGAGCTTCTAAATCCTGCCCTTCTTTATTTAATATGATAATAACAGAAATTGCAAGCACTAAGTATTAACGAGTGTTTATGAAGCAGGTTAAAGTCATTATCTTCCAGGTGCCTCTCATTATTATCAGCAAATCCTGATGACACTTCAAAGTGTGCAGCTATCTTACCTTTTAGAGGTAATTTATAGCCTATCATTTTTTGTAATACTGTTAAATCAGAAAACAACAGATTTGCAAATAACTGTATGATGCCACAGACTTATCTTATTAAAATATATCCCTTTCAATACCATTTTATTAATTTACCACTTCTTCTTAAGTGGTTAGCACTTTGGGAGGGGAGAGGAAGGAAATTAGGATTGTTTTAAAATGTATTTCTAACTGAACGTCCAGAAGTAGAGATTTCAAATGAAATTTTGAAATGTTTGGTATTAGCTTTAGACAGAGACCCTGTCAACAGCTCTGGCTGTATCAATAAGGCTTTTTCTGCCTCTTTGGAGATGCCGCTCAGCCCAGTCATTCCCCTGTTAACCAAGTGTCATCTGAATTGTCTCGGAAGAGTTGAGAGAAGGATGTTGGGAAAGGTTTCAATGGACAGATGCTAGCTCCGCTTGGGTTGTAGTTAATATTTCTAGTGACGATGGGACTGTATCATTCCCCTATGTCATTTGACAGGTGCAGTAAATCAGACACAGATCTTCCTGTCCAGATTAATTATAGGTAAAATGAAAAGCTTAGAGCACAAGCTAAAAACTTTGCCAGGGCTTACTGCTTTTGTGCTGTTATTAGTGATTGCGATATCCCATCAGAAGTGAGCCAGCATCATGTCAGCTCTTTGCCCTGCTGTGTAACAACATTTATAGGCCCCTAAGCAACTGCAAGGAGAACTTGTGTCCTCTCAGAGCCAAACTTCTAGCTCATGTTGGATGACCTTCACCTGGTTTGTGCACGTGGCACCAAAAAGGTTTCCGCACCATGTAAATACTACCTTGAATATTAAAATGGGGCTAACGTGACTCATGACCCTTGTTCTGGCTTTTGGTCGATGACTGCACAGCAACCCTTCAGCTGCAGGTCCCCAAAATCCTCTAAAATGACAATCACTGATAACTGATTGT
The DNA here is from genome assembly GCA_009819775.1 of Phoenicopterus ruber ruber. Lineage (NCBI taxonomy): Eukaryota > Metazoa > Chordata > Aves > Phoenicopteriformes > Phoenicopteridae > Phoenicopterus > Phoenicopterus ruber. Next base: position 1,241,571 of record CM020242.1, read on the forward strand.
CATCAGCAGTTGTATCACACCCACACTAACCCTTGGGAGGGACAGAGCTGAGGTGGCAAAATTAAAGCTACCACTGTCACGTTTGTTTGGTAACAAATTAGGACCAGAGGCACAAAGGGTGGCTTAAAGACAATGGCCAGAGAAGTGTATAAAAGCCCGGATCACCTGCAGCCCTTCTATCCACTTCTCTTGCCTCCGTCTCCGCAGTGAACAAGGTAAGAGTGATTTCACTCATTCTTTCTGCTACTATTAGCATTTACCTTAACAATGCTTTGGTCACAGAGATGATTCCTGCATGTGTTTTTACAGACGTATCCTTTGTTTCTTTCTGAAAATGTGTCTTTTGTCCAGATGCAGCATCAGGAGTCACTGCGTTAGGATAGGAAGTGAAGCTATAGAAATCTTGGGGTGACTTACACCTCATGAAGTCTGGATTGATACATATAGTCAATGAGCCTTTTCTCCTACTCCTGTTGGCTTCTTTTTCACTGGTTCTTATACTTTGTGAGTGCATCCTCACCAGTCCAAGTTGCTAAAGACAGATCTCTCTGGCTAATTTATCCAGTACTGAATTGGTGTTTTGCATCAAATTATTTACAAAGGTGATTGCGATGAGATGAAAGAAAGGATAAAGGTTGAGTTGATACAAGAATCATTTTTATTTGTTAACATGTATAAATTGATCTATTTCGTTGTTAACTTCTAGTATTTCAGACACGCACTCATTGCTTAAAAATCTTGGTTCACCTTCTCCCAGCCCAGCTCTGGTATTTGTTCATTTACCTTAAACCTGCTTACTGCTGTGCCTTGCAGACTCACAGCCATCCCAAGAAAGATGTCTTGCTACAGCGAGTCCTACAGACCCTGTGGGGTGATCTGCCCTCAGCCGATTGCCGAGAGCTCCAATGAGCCGTGTGTGCAGCAATGCCCCGACTCCAGAGCAGTGATCTTCCCCCCGCCGGCTGTGGTGACAGTCCCAGGCCCCGTGCTCAGCTCGTTTCCTCAGGAGAGCATTGTGGAATCGTCAGGCCCAGCCTGGTTGGGGAGTTCCTTCGGTTCCAGGAGCTCCTGGGGCTATGGGGGCTCCTTTGGCCTGGGGGGTTATAGGGGCTCCCTGGGCTTGGCGGGCTCCTCTGGCTATGGGAGCTCCTTTGGTTTGAGGGGTTATGGGGGCTCCCTGGGCTGTGGGGGCTTCTTTGGCTTGGGAGGCTATGGAGGCTACGGGGGCTCTCTTGGGTATGGCCGTTCCCTAGGTTATGGAGATGACACGGGCTACGGAGGCTCCCTGGGCTATGGGGGCCAATATGGCTCCAGCGGCTTCGGCAATTGCGGGAGGTCCTACAGCTCTGGCTTCTCCTCCTGTGGCATGGGGTATTACCTCCCTGGCGCCCAGAGGTGGGGCAGGTCCCGCCGCGGGAGCTGCGGGGCTTTCTAAAGTCCCCAGGATGGTGCCCAGAACCAGCAACAGCCCTGGAGCAAGGACCCCGGCACGAGGACATGGAGCAAGAGCCGTGGGGAGCGGCAGCATGCCTCAGCTGCCCTGGCACGGGGACAGGAGGAGGCTGTGTGTGCCCGGCAGCCCACTACCCTGTGCCACCGTGTTCCCTGGCTGCATGGCTGGGCCTCAGCGTCCCCTCATCCCTCCGTCCCCTTGGCTGTCCCCTGGGTCCTGAGCAGGGCTGTACCAGAGCACAATACGTGCATCTTGCGTTTCCCCTTGTATTGCCTCAATTTTCTGTAGTTGGCTACTATGTCTCTCTTTCACATTAAAACCCCGCTGTGTTGCACAGGAGCCTCCTTGGTGTTCATTTGTTCCTCAGCCTCCTCTCGGAGCAATATTTACTCTTGTGCTGGGAAGAAGTGCCTGGGGTTGCTCAGCAGTCCAAGTGTCATGACAAAAAATGAACTTTGCTTCAGCCCTTCATGCAGTTCTTAAGTGTGCCTGTTTAATTTTCTTCATTTTGCAGGACTTCATTGAATAGGTACTCTGCAGAAGTTTGCTGTTAGTCCAAATCAGTCTAAAAATGGTTTGAAAATAGTTTTCTGTATTCACGGTGTTATGTTGAAACATGTTGCATGCACAGATTTTCTTTCAGTTTAATTCTACCACTAAATTAAAAAAATCAGAAGAAGATATTAAGGGAAAATGAAATTTTTCCAGTGATGAGGTGGAGTTTCTTTCCTGAGCAGGAAATATTTTGTGGTTTTGAAAGTCATTCCTAGTTCTCATTGACATGTTTGCACATTTTCCTTTGAAGGGGTGGTTTCCTGAGCCATCATTCATAGACACCACGATGGGATGTACAGTGTGAATTGAGCATTGAGCTCAGATGAGTTCTGCTCTCCTTGGCAGAAGAGCTCAATCACATGATGAAGAAAATGTGAGGTTTTTTTTTCTTAGTTCTAAATGTTCTTGTTACCATAAATGAACAGTGGCCAAGAGAACAAGGGGGAAGCCCCATGAAAGTAGGAGTGGGATTTCTGCAGGGTTTGTGAACTGTTTTTGTCTGCTGGCGATGGAGATGGAAACCTGATACCAAAACCTGAACTTCACAACCTGTAAGACTGTTAATGAAGCCACATTTAAAAGGGGGGTAAGCAGAAATCTGAATGTATTATGCAGCAGAACTTTGAGAATGAAAGAGGAAAATAACACAAACCTCCCCTACGCTAACAGTTTAAAATCGCCACACTTTTTAAATTAGTCCGTGACAAATATCCTCAACCAGCATAAAAAGAGAACCAAGATAGGAAGAATGTAGCTCATTAATCCAAAGAAAAAGGAGATTAACCCTTTCAGGAGATTAACCAGGGATGCTCCTGCTACCTTTAGCATGGCCCAAAGCTACTGCAGAGGAACTGGCTGTACTGTCGGGAGGAGTATGGGCTGCAGTACCTGCTGCTGAGTGTGGAGAAGGCTGAAACCCCATAGCCAAGAGTTGTACAGGTAACTGGAAGGGCACCCCAACCCAAGGTATTGCCCAGAAGCAAAAGAGCAGTGGGACCTGGCGGAGCCGGTGCCGCTCCTGGGCTGAGAAGGCCAGGCAAAGGAGCGCTGCCAGCGCCTGTCCTGCTCTCTGCCCTCTGCCCTGTCCCCAGCTCCTGCCAGGCCCACCCAAAGCCTCTCTCTCCCCTGCCTGCTGCCTGCATCCTCCCTCTCCAACACCGCCCAGCCTCACCGCGCCTGGGCATCTCCAGACCACCATTTGCCCTCCCACACCTGACACCAACCCATCAGCGGGGTCTTCCCGACTTGGGCCAAGGAGGGAGGGAGACCCAACGTGGATGCAGGAAAGCTTTATTGTGCCCAGAGGGGCAGGAGAGATTGTCAGAGCGATGGTGGGCAAGGCCCAGGGAGGCTGGTTGCTGTGTGTTGCTCAGCACTGCCGAGTGCCCCGTGCCCGCCAGCTCAGCCCTGCATGGGTGGTGGTGGCGTTGGCGTTTGGGCTGGGGGCAGCGCCTGGCTGTCTGGGGCTGGGTCTAGCAGGGCCCGCAGGTGTCCCAGAGCTTCTTGCTGTAGCGGGGCAAGGCGCAAGGGCTGCAGGCGGGAGCAGCGTAGGGTCTGCCAAAGGTGCAGAGGCCCCCCGAGCCCAGCGTGGCCCCGGCGCCGTAGAGGCCCCCCAGCCCCAGGGAGCCCCCAAAGGCGGGGGCTCCGGAGGAGCCCACCACGGCTTGCTGGGGGAAGGAGCTGAGGATGGGGCCAGGGAAGGTGACGACGACGGGGGGCGGCTGGATGAAGGCCGACGAGTCGGGGCACTGCCGCGCGCACAGCTCGTTGCAGCTCTCAGCGATGGGCTGGGGGATGGCGATGTTGGTTTTCGGTGGGCACAGGTCGTAGCAAGACATCTTGCAGGGATGGAGATCGGTTTGCAACAGATATAGAGATGGAAAAGACTGAAAACAAGGCAGAGGGTTTATGAGTTAATTTTCAAAATTACTGATAGGAGAGAAATTGCTCTGTTGTACTGCCCTGTGCTATAGCGTATGCTTTCTTTGCAGCCTTGATCAATTCATTAACACTAGCAGAGCACCTGGATCTAAAATTTTTGGCTATATAAAGACCTCCCCAGGAATGACTAGACCCCACTGATGAGTCTTTCTTCTGGCCTTACATGAATGCGTCCGATACTTCCTGCAAACACACCCTGAAGAACAATGTAAGAACCTCAGCATCATCTACCACAGAGTTCGCTAAAGTGGGGAAAGAGCCCCGAGTTAAACGTGGCTTTGCTTGAAATAAGAGGGTTTATTTATGTCTCCCAGAATGCCATTGAACACAGCTGAAAAGGTGGCCATCTATTACATTTATCTTAAACTTTATAAAATATTGAAATAATTATCTGAAATAACAGTAGTCTCGTGTATGATTTTTAAGCTTCTAATGCACTTAGAACACTCAAATTAGTTTCTTTTCGTTTCTGCACTCACAGCCAGTCTCCCAAATCCTGCATTTACCACTGCTCTCTCTAAGAGTAGCTACAGAGAGAAACGATCTAATGCTGCTCAAAAGCTGAGCATACCTATAGGAATCTTCTGCGTATACTCTGATACAGGTTCCGAGTAAGTAAATAGAAAGAAATGAAGAAATTATACTCACTAAGCGCAGCAAGGCAAATAAGCCAGAAGAAGTGTCCGGATGAACGCAGGGGCTGGAGCTTATATAGGGTTTCTCAGCATTCCTGTGAGGTTTGAAACTTGCTTGGTGCTGGGGGTTGCATTTGGCTGCCTAACAGAAATTGTTTAACAGCTTTGAGTGATGAAAGTTTTGTGTTTGTCATGGTAGTGATTTTATTCAAATTCTCGCGTTGTGTGATGTCCATGTTACACCATCATGATTTCTTTAATCTTGGGTCTTAATTGGCTAGTGTAATTCCTGCTATCATTATAGTGACCTCACTGGAATTACCACGTGCATTAAGCTGACTCCACATCTTACTTCTTCCTTTACAAGGTTGGCATAAGCTTGTCTGCTTAAAGATTTAGTAAGACTCGTCTTTGGCTGACATGCACATTTTTCCTTAACAGTCTTTTAAATTTACCTGGTAAATTAATTGGAGACAGACTGCAGCTTATCCTAGGACTACCCAGGAATTTGTCTTTTCCATCCCTAACTTAAATAGACCTCATTGACCTCGGATGGATTTCAAGTGGTCATCAATACCAGCTGAGATCATACAATACATATGACAATTCACCAACAGCTTTCCATTAAGAGGAAGAGTCTTTTGAGTGACAACTCAATTCTACGTAAAAATCATTTTGTTTCACTAAAAGAGTTTGAGTGGGAATTGAAATTCAGCTTTAAACGGGCCCATGGTTCTGCTGACAGTGATTTGAGCTAGGAAGTCAAAGCAATGACCATCCAGAAGCATATGAAGTCCCACCACTGCCCATCATCCACCAGAGTAGGTACAATTTTGAGGAAAAATCAAAGCAACAGATAAAGGTTTTTTGTTAGATGTTGTGGGCGTTAACTCTTATCAAATATGTTCTGGGGTTTCTTGGGAAAAAAAAAAGTACTTTGTAATGATTTCACAAACATTCATTAGTTGATGTTCAACCCCAGCTAATGTTTGGTGTTGTGTTAATGTATGAAAATGTGCAAGTGATTTAGACGCTTCAGTGTTACACAATCACATTGCTTTAATGTAGAGGGAACAAGGTGGTGCACGCCATTACTTTAATTAGATCATGGTTTGTGCCATTGGAAGTCATGGGTGAATACTAATGTAGCTCTTCTTTTCCGTCATTAAAGAAATTCCTTTCAACATCCTCGATCAAATCCTCTGTTAGAATAAGGCGTCACATTTGCTGTGTATCAGTTATTTCAAACTATACTTTCCAGAAAAAAAACTCTAGATACATTTGTGATTATTTACCCTTTTTCTGTGCTTTTTCAGATGACGGTCAGTATCTTCTATTTCAACTTTTAGATTTTTATCCATGTTCAAGGCTTTTTACAGACCCTTCTCATTATCGTCTCTGAGAAGACCTCCAGAGCCAAAATATCTGGTCTTAATTTTTGCAATGCCTGAGCTGAATATTTCTTGTTGTGATACAGCTTCATCCTGATATTTTCCTTTATTTTGCAGATGTTAAAGGAAGTGTGGTTAGATTTCTGTTTTATTTTTTGTTTGTTCGTTGTTTTCCTTTTTTTTTTTCCTGACATGTAGTGTTGCAGTTTGGGAGGAGTTGTGGCTGAGTAAGTAAGTGGAAAAAACAGCTGGCTAAAGTGAGTGTTTCCCCAAGAAAATCTGCCCGGCCTTTATTGCAGGGGAAGACAAAAATCCCTCTCCAGGCATAGAAGGTGAATTGCTGCAATCCACATCTCCCAGCCTGGGGTGACTTCCTTGCCTAGATTTACATTTTACCGCAACGTCTGCAAGTCAGAGCAAGTTGTGCCTCATTACTCTGTCTCGGGGCAACAAACCCTCTCCGCATCAAAGCCCTCTATTTCCTCTCTCCACGTGGTAGCACTGCTTTGTGTTTAATAACATTGTGATTTAAATGCTCTCCATATTACAAAATGTCTTTTGGGGGGGGTTCCCGTGGGAAAAAAAGTGCTTATTGCAGATTTTCTCAAGCCTCTCGGGAACAAAGGATACCGCAGCACTTTAGAAACACTGACTAATGATTTATGCATGCTGTTTTGTTGTTAGAAGGTGACTTGCATGTCCCAATGGTGAGTAACAGCACCAGCCTAAACAGGGAGCCACTGCCAGTCGTATCACTCCCCCGATCAGATTGCGGTTGATAGCCGTGGGGCTGGCCAGCTCGGTCCCTGCCCCACTTTCCCTTTTGTGTCATCTGGGATAGTCTGCTCCTTTCCCAGACTGTCTCCAGCAGGAGCCTGCTGAACTGCGATAAAACCTTCCTGATCTTTCCAGTGTCTCTCTAGAACTTCAAGCAACCAGAAAGGGTGAAGTTGAAAAAGCTGACTGTTAAAGACAGGAGATTAAGAGAGTTGAAAAGTGGTATTTCCAAAATTCATCATAATTTCTGCATTTTAAATGAGAGAGGTGTAGATGTGGCGCTCAGGGACATGGTTTAGTGGTGAACTTGTCAGTGTTAGGTTAAGGGTGGGACTCGATGATCTGTCATGGTTCAGGTGGTACCCAAATACCATGCAGTCACTCACTCGCCACCACCCCCACCCCCCCAGTGGGTAAGAGAATCTTAGAGAGAGAAAGTAAAACTCACAGGTTGAGATAAAAACAGCTCACCAGGACAGCAAAGGGAAAATATAAAAATATATTCATGATAATAATTATAATATACAGGGATAATAGAATATATAAACCAAACAATGCACAATTTCTCACCACCCGACGACCAATACAGCCCGTCCTGAGCAGCAGGCAGGGAGCAGGGGTATCCCCCCCCAGCTATCCCAGAACAGCAAGTTCCAGAGAGAGCGAGCGAGGGAACGAACAGCCAAATGAACAAAAAAAAAAAAAGGAAAAAGAAGGCTGCAAAAAGCAACCAGAAGAGAACAAAAAGGGCAGTGACCCACCAGCCGACCCTCACTTATACCAGGCATGACCTCTATGGTATGGAATACTCTCTTTGGCCAGTTTGGATCAACTGTTCTGGCTCTGCCCCTCCCAGGTTTTTGCACCTGCACATCAGCAAAACCTGGGAAACCGCAAAATGTCCTGGGTCATTTAGCAGCAACCAACACCACCGGTGTCCTATCACCATTCTTCACACACTAAATCCAAAACACAGTAGCTGTTGGAGACAAAACTAGCTCTGTCCCAGCCTAAACCAGGACATGATCTTAAAGATCAATTCCAACCTAAATGATTCTATGACTCTATGATTTCACTGGTCTGGAGACCTATTAGTGTCATAAAGTATCTCTTAAAACTAAGGAAGCATGGCAAAATGGATCATAAGAGAGAAATTAGAATGTATTTTCATGGAAGATAAAGAAAGTGAAGGTTTTACACCACAACAGTAACAGCATCAACCACAGAAAATTCATTACATATTTTAAAAAAATATTGATAATCACATGATAATGAAAAACAAGAGAAGAAAAAAAAATTAGGGGAATAAGGTGCACAAGATAAGGTTTTTCGTTAACTTCAAAAATTACGAGAAAGAAAATATATACAGGAAGGAAGTAGCTATATTTAACCTCCACCTCTAGTGCTCTATCCACTAAATTTATACTAAATTGACCATGAATAAAAAGAACTACTCAAAATGATCAACAGTAGAAAATATAAAACAATAGGGAGTGTACCATGTCATTGGAAGGAAACAGAGAATATGGACGATGGTAGCGGAACAGAACATCACCTGTATTATGAACAGGTATAAAGCCCGATGAATCCTCAACAAAATATAGAATAAAAAAATATTAAAAAACACCAAAAAATTGATGCATAAAAGATTTATTGGGAAAAAAGTACAATAAGCCAGAGTATATAAAATAAAACATAGGAAGACAAAAGGATCAAGAACCAAAACTTCAAAATTTCTACTCCTGTAGTTGTCAAGATTAGACTACAAACATATTTAAATACATACAATATTTCACATAAGGGTCATGACGTAAACAATAAAGAACATTATAGAGTGAAAGAGCCCTGAAAAAGCAAAAAATAAAAAATTTACAAAACAGTGATTTAGAAGGAGATCTCTGAAAGTGAAGATAAAGTAAAATATTAAGAAGAAAAAATAAAACCATTATAGAAAACATTAAGGGATGTAACACTTCAGATTACTACATTCGTCAAATATTCACCATTCCTAAAAGACATGAAGGCTCTGGGTGTAGGTCTAGCAGGGCCCACAGGTGTCCCAGAGCTTCTTGCTGTAGCGGGGCAAGGCGCAAGGGCTGCAGGCGGGAGCAGCGTAGGGTCTGCCAAAGGTGCAGAGGCCCCCCGAGCCCAGCGTGGCCCCGGCACCGTAGAGGCCCCCCAGCCCCAGGGAGCCCCCAAAGGCGGGGGCTCCGGAGGAGCCCACCACGGCTTGCTGGGGGAAGGAGCTGAGGATGGGGCCGGGGAAGGTGACGACGACGGGGGGCGGCTGGATGAGGGCCGACGAGTCGGGGCACTGCCGCGCGCACAGCTCGTTGCAGCTCTCAGCGATGGGCTGGGGGACGGCGACGCTGGTTTTCGGTGGGCACAGGTCGTAGCAAGACATCTTGGTGCGGGATGAGAGGGTGCTCTGCAAGAGGGCAGAGATTGTGAGAGAGCAGCAGAGGGGAGCGCCTGAGGCCGAGGGGCCCAGGACAGAGCAGGGGGCCAGGAGGACAAGCGCTCGCAGACTTACCCTGTTCCCCGAGGAGAAGGCAGCCAGAGCAGTGGTTGGCAGAGCCTGGCAGAGGCAGAGCTTTTATAGCAGCCCCGCCATGGCTCAGCACCACCTGGGCCAATCTGCAGAGGCGGCACTCCCTCCTGCCCATGACAATGGGGCTGCCCGGCTCCTGCCCCTCCCTGACTCACCATCCCCTCGCCACACCAGCAGCACCTGCCACTTCCCAGGCTTTCCTGCCCGTCCTGCTTCGGGGGCTAAATGACAGCCGGCATCTGCCTGCTCCAGGCTGCGACAGGCAGGAGAGGGCCCTGCTTCTGCAGCTCCTCGCTGCCTGCCTTGAGCTCTGCCCCGCGGGGACCTCTCTGCCCTGTGCGCGCAGCCCGGCTCTGCTGGGAAGAGGCGCTGCCGAGAGCGAGCGCGGCCAGTCCAGCCGGGGGCTGCTGCGGCTGTGCCGCCGGACGGGGCTCCCAGCTGCCCAGCACGCCAAGGGCAGCCCCTCCCCAGCACCATCCCCCACCAATGGGCTCCTGGGACCCCTGCGAGGGGCCGGCGCGGCTGGGGAAGGCTTGGACCATGCCTGTGCTTTCTGGGCCCAGTGGGGGGCTGTGCTCCTTGCTCCTTGGGCAAGAGCACGAGGGGTGTTTCTCCCCCACACTTGCAGAGGTTGCTGGCCAATGCCTGCAGGCGGATGGAGGCCGGCTATGTTGGGCTAGCGAGTGATGCATCGTGCTGAGCAGGCAGTGGCCGAGAGGAGTGCCTCTGATTTGGTATGTCGTAACCTCTCGCCTCTTAGATAATAGCCACACGGCGTAGGTCATGCAGTCACTGGTGAGGGGTAGGTCTTTGCAAGGCCGCCTTCTTGGCCAGCTCGGGCACCTTGGTCTTCCCTGTGGCTCTGCAAAGAAGGCATGGGGCCGCCCTGAGACCAAGCCCTTGAGGAAGAGCTATGGCACGCAGGGCGCTTGCAGTCATCCTCTGTCACGCTGCGTGCCCTCTTACCCAGCGAGATCATGAAAAGACAGCGGGGCTCATTTGCCTCATTAGGTGGCAGCTGGCAAGTGTCCGAGCAGGGTAATTGCAGGGGCTGATAGAGCGGGTTGGGGCTGGTGAGGAAACGGCGTCAGCAAAACAGCCCCGTGCCACGCAGGGAGGAGGCAGGGGCTCGGCCACCGTGGGCCACGTGCCCCCGGCACGGCCAGCTCCTCCCCAGCCCAGCATAAAAGGGCTGCCCTCGGTGAGCGCTGGCATCCACCGCTCCTGCCTCGCTCTGCTCAGGAAAAGGGTAGGTGGGTGCCTGCGGGTCTCTGCCTCCTCTGGCAGGGGCCGAGGTGGGGCCTCCGCGGCCAGGAGAGCTGTGGCGGCAGCGGGCGTGCTGGCAGCAGGCTTGGAGGGCCAGGGCGGGCTGAGCCGCGGCGCGAGGAGGAAGGAGCCCCGTGGCCGGGACAGCCAGAGCCAGGCCCTGCCCAGGCTGTCGCGGAGGGCTTGTGTGCCCTCTGTGTGCGCAGAGAGGGCAAGGCGAGGGGTGCGGAGAGCGGGGCGCTGAGGGGGGCTGGCTGGGCAAAGGACAAGCGGCGGGCAGAGCAGGCAAGGCGCTGGCCCTGGCCCCTCCAGCTCCAGGGCAGCCATGGCAAGAGGGCAGTGCTGGGCTGGGGGATCTCCTCCTCGCTCATCACCCCTCTCCTCGCTGCCCGGTCTTTCAGGCTCAGCTCTCTCGCACCAAGATGTCTTGCTACGACCTGTGCCCACCGAAAACCAGCGTCGCCGTCCCCCAGCCCATCGCTGAAAGCTGCAACGAGCTGTGCGCGCGGCAGTGCCCCGACTCGTCGGCCTTCATCCAGCCGCCCCCCGTCGTCGTCACCTTCCCCGGCCCCATCCTCAGCTCCTTCCCCCAGCAAGCCGTGGTGGGCTCCTCCGGAGCCCCCGCCTTTGGGGGCTCCCTGGGGCTGGGGGGCCTCTACGGCGCCGGGGCCACGCTGGGCTCGGGGGGCCTCTGCACCTTTGGCAGACCCTACGCTGCTCCCGCCTGCAGCCCTTGCGCCTTGCCCCGCTACAGCAAGAAGCTCTGGGACACCTGCGGGCCCTGCTAGACCCACACCCAGAGGACCCCTCAGCCCCTGGGACACCTCGGCCTCAAGCCTCCTCTCCTTTCTCAACTCCTTCCCCTCTCTCCATGCTGCCTCTCCTCATTGATGCTGCCCGTGCCCACATGTGGGATTCCACCATCATCCCACAGGCCACTTGCTGGTCTCTGCCATGGCCACGGCCTGGGAGTAGCCTGAAGAAACACCGCTCTTGAAGCCCGCGGGGACAACCTGCCTGCCTGCCTCTGCCTCAGGCCTCTTGCTCCACTGGGTGCTTTCCTGCACTGCAATAAAACAAGCCTGCATCCAACACCTGCCTCTCCATGTTTTCTTTTAGAGCCCCACGTGGGCTGCAGGGCTCCTCTTACCCTGCACCTGGTCCCTGCCAGCCGGGCCAGGAGAATCTCTGAGCCCGAGCTGAACCAGGCTGAGCCCCACAGCCAGACACGGTCCCATGGTTGAGCTCCAAGGGCCCTGCCTGAATGTAGGCTGCTGCCCTGCCTGCGGGATACGCAGCCCTGGGGCGTCTGCAGACCTCCAGCCTCCCTGTGCACAAGCGCGGCTGCCCCAAGGGCTGGGAGACAGCCAGGGCCAGGGCCTGCCACATCTCCAGCCCCTTTGCGCCTCCATGGCTCTGCTTGAGACCCTGGAGAGACAGCAAAGGGGACGCTTCCCTTGCCTGTCCCCTTCCTCTTCTTGTCTTTGGATTCTCTTTCCCGTTCCCCTTCCTCTTTTTACCCCCAGCACACACCAACACTCGCGGTGCTCCTCCGCTCTCTGCGGTGGACCTTTAATCACAGCATTCACAGCCTGTTTAGTGTGGCAGGAGCCTTTGCAGGTCATCTTGTCATGCTGCCACCTCAAGTAGTGTCACTCAGAGCCGGCTGCCCTGCTGTCGTGGCTTAACACCAGCCAACAACTAAGCACCACACAGCCGCTCACTCACTCCCCCGCAGTGGGATGGGGGAGAGAATGAGAAGAGGAACAGTGAGAAATCTCGTGGCTTGAGATAAAGACAGTTTAACAGGTAAAACAAAAGCCACACGGACAAGCAAAGCAAACCATGGAATTCCCTTCCCTCCTTCCCATGGGCTGGCAGGTGCTCAGCCATCTCCAGGGAAGCAGGGCTCCATCACGTGGAACAGTTACTTGGGAAGACAAACGGCATCACTCTGAATGTTGCCCCCTTCCTTCTTCTTCTCCCAGCTTTCTTTGCTGAGCAGGACGTCATAGGGGATGGAATATCCCCTGGGTCAGTTGGGGTCAGCTGTCCCGCCTGTGTCCCCTCCAGCTCCTTGTGCCCCCGCAGCCTCCTCGCTGCTGGCGTGGGCTGAGGAGCAGCAAAGGCCTTGACTCTGTGTAAGCCCTGCTCAGCAGTAACAAAACCAGCCCTGTGTTATCACCACTGCCTCCAGCACACATCCAAACCCTTGGCTCCATCGTCTTGACACCTTCCCTTCAGGGATGTGTGCCCATGGATGAGACCCCCGTGAGCTTCCTCGGCACCAGGAGGAACAGTCCCAGCTCCCTCAGGCTCTCCCCACAGGAGCCATGCTCCCTCGCCCTTCATCGTCTGCGTGGCCCTTTGCTGGAATCTCCCCCACACCCGCCATCTCTGCTGTGCCCGGGAGCCCGGCACTGGACACAGCACCGCAGGGCTGGCCTCGCCAGGGCTGACCAAAGGGCAAGGATCGCCTCCCTCCACCCGCCAGCCCCACTCCTCCCCCTGCAGCCCAGGACACCGCTGGCCGCCTTTGCGCCAAGGCACCTGGATGGCTCAGGCTCCCCTGGGTGTCCACCAGCACCCCCAGCGCCTTTCCTGACAAGCTGCTCTCCACCAATTGACGGCCATTTCCCCAGCGTGGGCTTTATCGCTGGCTCTGCTCCAGCCTCCTGTGCAGGGATGCCCAGAGGTGCTGCCATGGTCCTGCAGAGCAGCGCGACCTGGCAGAGCCGGTGCCGCTCCTGGGCTGAGAAGGCCAGGCAAAGGAGCGCTGCCAGCGCCTGTCCTGCTCTCTGCCCTCTGCCCTGTCCCCAGCTCCTGCCAGGCCCACCCAAAGCCTCTCTCTCCCCTGCCTGCTGCCTGCATCCTCCCTCTCCAACACCGCCCAGCCTCACCGCGCCTGGGCATCTCCAGACCACCATTTGCCCTCCCACACCTGACACCAACCCATCAGCGGGGTCTTCCCGACTTGGGCCAAGGAGGGAGGGAGACCCAACGTGGATGCAGGAAAGCTTTATTGTGCCCAGAGGGGCAGGAGAGATTGTCAGAGCGATGGTGGGCAAGGCCCAGGGAGGCTGGTTGCTGTGTGTTGCTCAGCACTGCCGAGTGCCCCGTGCCCGCCAGCTCAGCCCTGCATGGGTGGTGGTGGCGTTGGCGTTTGGGCTGGGGGCAGCGCCTGGCTGTCTGGGGCTGGGTCTAGCAGGGCCCACAGGTGTCCCAGAGCTTCTTGCTGTAGCGGGGCAAGGCGCAAGGGCTGCAGGCGGGAGCAGCGTAGGGTCTGCCAAAGGTGCAGAGGCCCCCTGAGCCCAGCGTGGCCCCGGCGCCGTAGAGGCCCCCCAGCCCCAGGGAGCCCCCAAAGGCGGGGGCTCCGGAGGAGCCCACCACGGCTTGCTGGGGGAAGGAGCTGAGGATGGGGCCGGGGAAGGTGACGACGACGGGGGGCGGCTGGATGAAGGCCGACGAGTCGGGGCACTGCCGCGCGCACAGCTCGTTGCAGCTCTCAGCGATGGGCTGGGGGACGGCGACGCTGGTTTTCGGTGGGCACAGGTCGTAGCAAGACATCTTGGTGCGGGATGAGAGGGTGCTCTGCAAGAGGGCAGAGATTGTGAGAGAGCAGCAGAGGGGAGCGCGCGAGGCCGAGGGGCCCAGGACGGAGCAGGGGGCCAGGAGGACAAGCGCTCGCAGACTTACCCTGTTCCCCGAGGAGAAGGCAGCCAGAGCAGTGGTTGGCAGAGCCTGGCAGAGGCAGAGCTTTTATAGCAGCCCCGCCATGGCTCAGCACCACCTGGGCCAATCTGCAGAGGCGGCACTCCCTCCTGCCCATGACAATGGGGCTGCCCGGCTCCTGCCCCTCCCTGACTCACCATCCCCTCGCCACACCAGCAGCACCTGCCACTTCCCAGGCTTTCCTGCCCGTTCTGCTTCGGGGGCTAAATGACAGCCGGCATCTGCCTGCTCCAGGCTGCGACAGGCAGGAGAGGGCCCTGCTTCTGCAGCTCCTCGCTGCCTGCCTTGAGCTCTGCCCCGCGGGGACCTCTCTGCCCTGTGCGCGCAGCCCGGCTCTGCTGGGAAGAGGCGCTGCCGAGAGCGAGCGCGGCCAGTCCAGCCGGGGGCTGCTGCGGCTGTGCCGCCGGACGGGGCTCCCAGCTGCCCAGCACGCCAAGGGCAGCCCCTCCCCAGCACCATCCCCCACCAATGGGCTCCTGGGACCCCTGCGAGGGGCCGGCGCGGCTGGGGAAGGCTTGGACCATGCCTGTGCTTTCTGGGCCCAGTGGGGGGCTGTGCTCCTTGCTCCTTGGGCAAGAGCACGAGGGGTGTTTCTCCCCCACACTTGCAGAGGTTGCTGGCCAATGCCTGCAGGCGGATGGAGGCCGGCTATGTTGGGCTAGCGAGTGATGCATCGTGCTGAGCAGGCAGTGGCCGAGAGGAGTGCCTCTGATTTGGTATGTCGTAACCTCTCGCCTCTGTAGATAATAGCCACACGGCGTAGGTCATGCAGTCACTGGTGAGGGGTAGGTCTTTGCAAGGCCGCCTTCTTGGCCAGCTCGGGCACCTTGGTCTTCCCTGTGGCTCTGCAAAGAAGGCATGGGGCCGCCCTGAGACCAAGCCCTTGAGGAAGAGCTATGGCACGCAGGGCGCTTGCAGTCATCCTCTGTCACGCTGCGTGCCCTCTTACCCAGCGAGATCATGAAAAGACAGCGGGGCTCATTTGCCTCATTAGGTGGCAGCTGGCAAGTGTCCGAGCAGGGTAATTGCAGGGGCTGATAGAGCGGGTTGGGGCTGGTGAGGAAACGGCGTCAGCAAAACAGCCCCGTGCCACGCAGGGAGGAGGCAGGGGCTCGGCCACCGTGGGCCACGTGCCCCCGGCACGGCCAGCTCCTCCCCAGCCCAGCATAAAAGGGCTGCCCTCGGTGAGCGCTGGCATCCACCGCTCCTGCCTCGCTCTGCTCAGGAAAAGGGTAGGTGGGTGCCTGCGGGTCTCTGCCTCCTCTGGCAGGGGCCGAGGTGGGGCCTCCGCGGCCAGGAGAGCTGTGGCGGCAGCGGGCGTGCTGGCAGCAGGCTTGGAGGGCCAGGGCGGGCTGAGCCGCGGCGCGAGGAGGAAGGAGCCCCGTGGCCGGGACAGCCAGAGCCAGGCCCTGCCCAGGCTGTCGCGGAGGGCTTGTGTGCCCTCTGTGTGCGCAGAGAGGGCAAGGCGAGGGGTGCGGAGAGCGGGGCGCTGAGGGGGGCTGGCTGGGCAAAGGACAAGCGGCGGGCAGAGCAGGCAAGGCGCTGGCCCTGGCCCCTCCAGCTCCAGGGCAGCCATGGCAAGAGGGCAGTGCTGGGCTGGGGGATCTCCTCCTCGCTCATCACCCCTCTCCTCGCTGCCCGGTCTTTCAGGCTCAGCTCTCTCGCACCAAGATGTCTTGCTACGACCTGTGCCCACCGAAAACCAGCGTCGCCGTCCCCCAGCCCATCGCTGAAAGCTGCAACGAGCTGTGCGCGCGGCAGTGCCCCGACTCGTCGGCCTTCATCCAGCCGCCCCCCGTCGTCGTCACCTTCCCCGGCCCCATCCTCAGCTCCTTCCCCCAGCAAGCCGTGGTGGGCTCCTCCGGAGCCCCCGCCTTTGGGGGCTCCCTGGGGCTGGGGGGCCTCTACGGCGCCGGGGCCACGCTGGGCTCGGGGGGCCTCTGCACCTTTGGCAGACCCTACGCTGCTCCCGCCTGCAGCCCTTGCGCCTTGCCCCGCTACAGCAAGAAGCTCTGGGACACCTGCGGGCCCTGCTAGACCCACACCCAGAGGCCCCTCAGCCCCTGGGACACCTCGGCCTCAAGCCTCCTCTCCTTTCTCAACTCCTTCCCCTCTCTCCATGCTGCCTCTCCTCATTGATGCTGCCCGTGCCCACATGTGGGATTCCACCATCATCCCACAGGCCACTTGCTGGTCTCTGCCATGGCCACGGCCTGGGAGTAGCCTGAAGAAACACCGCTCTTGAAGCCCGCGGGGACAACCTGCCTGCCTGCCTCTGCCTCAGGCCTCTTGCTCCACTGGGTGCTTTCCTGCACTGCAATAAAACAAGCCTGCATCCAACACCTGCCTCTCCATGTTTTCTTTTAGAGCCCCACGTGGGCTGCAGGGCTCCTCTTACCCTGCACCTGGTCCCTGCCAGCCGGGCCAGGAGAATCTCTGAGCCCGAGCTGAACCAGGCTGAGCCCCACAGCCAGACACGGTCCCATGGTTGAGCTCCAAGGGCCCTGCCTGAATGTAGGCTGCTGCCCTGCCTGCGGGATACGCAGCCCTGGGGCGTCTGCAGACCTCCAGCCTCCCTGTGCACAAGCGCGGCTGCCCCAAGGGCTGGGAGACAGCCAGGGCCAGGGCCTGCCACATCTCCAGCCCCTTTGCGCCTCCATGGCTCTGCTTGAGACCCTGGAGAGACAGCAAAGGGGACGCTTCCCTTGCCTGTCCCCTTCCTCTTCTTGTCTTTGGATTCTCTTTCCCGTTCCCCTTCCTCTTTTTACCCCCAGCACACACCAACACTCGCGGTGCTCCTCCGCTCTCTGCGGTGGACCTTTAATCACAGCATTCACAGCCTGTTTAGTGTGGCAGGAGCCTTTGCAGGTCATCTTGTCATGCTGCCACCTCAAGTAGTGTCACTCAGAGCCGGCTGCCCTGCTGTCGTGGCTTAACACCAGCCAACAACTAAGCACCACACAGCCGCTCACTCACTCCCCCGCAGTGGGATGGGGGAGAGAATGAGAAGAGGAACAGTGAGAAATCTCGTGGCTTGAGATAAAGACAGTTTAACAGGTAAAACAAAAGCCACACGGACAAGCAAAGCAAACCATGGAATTCCCTTCCCTCCTTCCCATGGGCTGGCAGGTGCTCAGCCATCTCCAGGGAAGCAGGGCTCCATCACGTGGAACAGTTACTTGGGAAGACAAACGGCATCACTCTGAATGTTGCCCCCTTCCTTCTTCTTCTCCCAGCTTTCTTTGCTGAGCAGGACGTCATAGGGGATGGAATATCCCCTGGGTCAGTTGGGGTCAGCTGTCCCGCCTGTGTCCCCTCCAGCTCCTTGTGCCCCCGCAGCCTCCTCGCTGCTGGCGTGGGCTGAGGAGCAGCAAAGGCCTTGACTCTGTGTAAGCCCTGCTCAGCAGTAACAAAACCAGCCCTGTGTTATCACCACTGCCTCCAGCACACATCCAAACCCTTGGCTCCATCGTCTTGACACCTTCCCTTCAGGGATGTGTGCCCATGGATGAGACCCCCGTGAGCTTCCTCGGCACCAGGAGGAACAGTCCCAGCTCCCTCAGGCTCTCCCCACAGGAGCCATGCTCCCTCGCCCTTCATCGTCTGCGTGGCCCTTTGCTGGAATCTCCCCCACACCCGCCATCTCTGCTGTGCCCGGGAGCCCGGCACTGGACACAGCACCGCAGGGCTGGCCTCGCCAGGGCTGACCAAAGGGCAAGGATCGCCTCCCTCCACCCGCCAGCCCCACTCCTCCCCCTGCAGCCCAGGACACCGCTGGCCGCCTTTGCGCCAAGGCACCTGGATGGCTCAGGCTCCCCTGGGTGTCCACCAGCACCCCCAGCGCCTTTCCTGACAAGCTGCTCTCCACCAATTGACGGCCATTTCCCCAGCGTGGGCTTTATCGCTGGCTCTGCTCCAGCCTCCTGTGCAGGGATGCCCAGAGGTGCTGCCGTGGTCCTGCAGAGCAGCGCGACCTGGCAGAGCCGGTGCCGCTCCTGGGCTGAGAAGGCCAGGCAAAGGAGCGCTGCCAGCGCCTGTCCTGCTCTCTGCCCTCTGCCCTGTCCCCAGCTCCTGCCAGGCCCACCCAAAGCCTCTCTCTCCCCTGCCTGCTGCCTGCATCCTCCCTCTCCAACACCGCCCAGCCTCACCGCGCCTGGGCATCTCCAGACCACCATTTGCCCTCCCACACCTGACACCAACCCATCAGCGGGGTCTTCCCGACTTGGGCCAAGGAGGGAGGGAGACCCAACGTGGATGCAGGAAAGCTTTATTGTGCCCAGAGGGGCAGGAGAGATTGTCAGAGCGATGGTGGGCAAGGCCCAGGGAGGCTGGTTGCTGTGTGTTGCTCAGCACTGCCGAGTGCCCCGTGCCCGCCAGCTCAGCCCTGCATGGGTGGTGGTGGCGTTGGCGTTTGGGCTGGGGGCAGCGCCTGGCTGTCTGGGGCTGGGTCTAGCAGGGCCCACAGGTGTCCCAGAGCTTCTTGCTGTAGCGGGGCAAGGCGCAAGGGCTGCAGGCGGGAGCAGCGTAGGGTCTGCCAAAGGTGCAGAGGCCCCCTGAGCCCAGCGTGGCCCCGGCGCCGTAGAGGCCCCCCAGCCCCAGGGAGCCCCCAAAGGCGGGGGCTCCGGAGGAGCCCACCACGGCTTGCTGGGGGAAGGAGCTGAGGATGGGGCCGGGGAAGGTGACGACGACGGGGGGCGGCTGGATGAGGGCCGACGAGTCGGGGCACTGCCGCGCGCACAGCTCGTTGCAGCTCTCAGCGATGGGCTGGGGGACGGCGACGCCGGTTTTCGGTGGGCACAGGTCGTAGCAAGACATCTTGGTGCGGGATGAGAGGGTGCTCTGCAAGAGGGCAGAGATTGTGAGAGAGCAGCAGAGGGGAGCGCGCGAGGCCGAGGGGCCCAGGACGGAGCAGGGGGCCAGGAGGACAAGCGCTCGCAGACTTACCCTGTTCCCCGAGGAGAAGGCAGCCAGAGCAGTGGTTGGCAGAGCCTGGCAGAGGCAGAGCTTTTATAGCAGCCCCGCCATGGCTCAGCACCACCTGGGCCAATCTGCAGAGGCGGCACTCCCTCCTGCCCATGACAATGGGGCTGCCCGGCTCCTGCCCCTCCCTGACTCACCATCCCCTCGCCACACCAGCAGCACCTGCCACTTCCCAGGCTTTCCTGCCCGTTCTGCTTCGGGGGCTAAATGACAGCCGGCATCTGCCTGCTCCAGGCTGCGACAGGCAGGAGAGGGCCCTGCTTCTGCAGCTCCTCGCTGCCTGCCTTGAGCTCTGCCCCGCGGGGACCTCTCTGCCCTGTGCGCGCAGCCCGGCTCTGCTGGGAAGAGGCGCTGCCGAGAGCGAGCGCGGCCAGTCCAGCCGGGGGCTGCTGCGGCTGTGCCGCCGGACGGGGCTCCCAGCTGCCCAGCACGCCAAGGGCAGCCCCTCCCCAGCACCATCCCCCACCAATGGGCTCCTGGGACCCCTGCGAGGGGCCGGCGGGGCTGGGGAAGGCTTGGACCATGCCTGTGCTTTCTGGGCCCAGTGGGGGGCTGTGCTCCTTGCTCCTTGGGCAAGAGCACGAGGGGTGTTTCTCCCCCACACTTGCAGAGGTTGCTGGCCAATGCCTGCAGGCGGATGGAGGCCGGCTATGTTGGGCTAGCGAGTGATGCATCGTGCTGAGCAGGCAGTGGCCGAGAGGAGTGCCTCTGATTTGGTATGTCGTAACCTCTCGCCTCTGTAGATAATAGCCACACGGCGTAGGTCATGCAGTCACTGGTGAGGGGTAGGTCTTTGCAAGGCCGCCTTCTTGGCCAGCTCGGGCACCTTGGTCTTCCCTGTGGCTCTGCAAAGAAGGCATGGGGCCGCCCTGAGACCAAGCCCTTGAGGAAGAGCTATGGCACGCAGGGCGCTTGCAGTCATCCTCTGTCACGCTGCGTGCCCTCTTACCCAGCGAGATCATGAAAAGACAGCGGGGCTCATTTGCCTCATTAGGTGGCAGCTGGCAAGTGTCCGAGCAGGGTAATTGCAGGGGCTGATAGAGCGGGTTGGGGCTGGTGAGGAAACGGCGTCAGCAAAACAGCCCCGTGCCACGCAGGGAGGAGGCAGGGGCTCGGCCACCGTGGGCCACGTGCCCCCGGCACGGCCAGCTCCTCCCCAGCCCAGCATAAAAGGGCTGCCCTCGGTGAGCGCTGGCATCCACCGCTCCTGCCTCGCTCTGCTCAGGAAAAGGGTAGGTGGGTGCCTGCGGGTCTCTGCCTCCTCTGGCAGGGGCCGAGGTGGGGCCTCCGCGGCCAGGAGAGCTGTGGCGGCAGCGGGCGTGCTGGCAGCAGGCTTGGAGGGCCAGGGCGGGCTGAGCCGCGGCGCGAGGAGGAAGGAGCCCCGTGGCCGGGACAGCCAGAGCCAGGCCCTGCCCAGGCTGTCGCGGAGGGCTTGTGTGCCCTCTGTGTGCGCAGAGAGGGCAAGGCGAGGGGTGCGGAGAGCGGGGCGCTGAGGGGGGCTGGCTGGGCAAAGGACAAGCGGCGGGCAGAGCAGGCAAGGCGCTGGCCCTGGCCCCTCCAGCTCCAGGGCAGCCATGGCAAGAGGGCAGTGCTGGGCTGGGGGATCTCCTCCTCGCTCATCACCCCTCTCCTCGCTGCCCGGTCTTTCAGGCTCAGCTCTCTCGCACCAAGATGTCTTGCTACGACCTGTGCCCACCGAAAACCAGCGTCGCCGTCCCCCAGCCCATCGCTGAAAGCTGCAACGAGCTGTGCGCGCGGCAGTGCCCCGACTCGTCGGCCTTCATCCAGCCGCCCCCCGTCGTCGTCACCTTCCCCGGCCCCATCCTCAGCTCCTTCCCCCAGCAAGCCGTGGTGGGCTCCTCCGGAGCCCCCGCCTTTGGGGGCTCCCTGGGGCTGGGGGGCCTCTACGGCGCCGGGGCCACGCTGGGCTCGGGGGGCCTCTGCACCTTTGGCAGACCCTACGCTGCTCCCGCCTGCAGCCCTTGCGCCTTGCCCCGCTACAGCAAGAAGCTCTGGGACACCTGCGGGCCCTGCTAGACCCACACCCAGAGGCCCCTCAGCCCCTGGGACACCTCGGCCTCAAGCCTCCTCTCCTTTCTCAACTCCTTCCCCTCTCTCCATGCTGCCTCTCCTCATTGATGCTGCCCGTGCCCACATGTGGGATTCCACCATCATCCCACAGGCCACTTGCTGGTCTCTGCCATGGCCACGGCCTGGGAGTAGCCTGAAGAAACACCGCTCTTGAAGCCCGCGGGGACAACCTGCCTGCCTGCCTCTGCCTCAGGCCTCTTGCTCCACTGGGTGCTTTCCTGCACTGCAATAAAACAAGCCTGCATCCAACACCTGCCTCTCCATGTTTTCTTTTAGAGCCCCACGTGGGCTGCAGGGCTCCTCTTACCCTGCACCTGGTCCCTGCCAGCCGGGCCAGGAGAATCTCTGAGCCCGAGCTGAACCAGGCTGAGCCCCACAGCCAGACACGGTCCCATGGTTGAGCTCCAAGGGCCCTGCCTGAATGTAGGCTGCTGCCCTGCCTGCGGGATACGCAGCCCTGGGGCGTCTGCAGACCTCCAGCCTCCCTGTGCACAAGCGCGGCTGCCCCAAGGGCTGGGAGACAGCCAGGGCCAGGGCCTGCCACATCTCCAGCCCCTTTGCGCCTCCATGGCTCTGCTTGAGACCCTGGAGAGACAGCAAAGGGGACGCTTCCCTTGCCTGTCCCCTTCCTCTTCTTGTCTTTGGATTCTCTTTCCCGTTCCCCTTCCTCTTTTTACCCCCAGCACACACCAACACTCGCGGTGCTCCTCCGCTCTCTGCGGTGGACCTTTAATCACAGCATTCACAGCCTGTTTAGTGTGGCAGGAGCCTTTGCAGGTCATCTTGTCATGCTGCCACCTCAAGTAGTGTCACTCAGAGCCGGCTGCCCTGCTGTCGTGGCTTAACACCAGCCAACAACTAAGCACCACACAGCCGCTCACTCACTCCCCCGCAGTGGGATGGGGGAGAGAATGAGAAGAGGAACAGTGAGAAATCTCGTGGCTTGAGATAAAGACAGTTTAACAGGTAAAACAAAAGCCACACGGACAAGCAAAGCAAACCATGGAATTCCCTTCCCTCCTTCCCATGGGCTGGCAGGTGCTCAGCCATCTCCAGGGAAGCAGGGCTCCATCACGTGGAACAGTTACTTGGGAAGACAAACGGCATCACTCTGAATGTTGCCCCCTTCCTTCTTCTTCTCCCAGCTTTCTTTGCTGAGCAGGACGTCATAGGGGATGGAATATCCCCTGGGTCAGTTGGGGTCAGCTGTCCTGCCTGTGTCCCCTCCAGCTCCTTGTGCCCCCGCAGCCTCCTCGCTGCTGGCGTGGGCTGAGGAGCAGCAAAGGCCTTGACTCTGTGTAAGCCCTGCTCAGCAGTAACAAAACCAGCCCTGTGTTATCACCACTGCCTCCAGCACACATCCAAACCCTTGGCTCCATCGTCTTGACACCTTCCCTTCAGGGATGTGTGCCCATGGATGAGACCCCCGTGAGCTTCCTCGGCACCAGGAGGAACAGTCCCAGCTCCCTCAGGCTCTCCCCACAGGAGCCATGCTCCCTCGCCCTTCATCGTCTGCGTGGCCCTTTGCTGGAATCTCCCCCACACCCGCCATCTCTGCTGTGCCCGGGAGCCCGGCACTGGACACAGCACCGCAGGGCTGGCCTCGCCAGGGCTGACCAAAGGGCAAGGATCGCCTCCCTCCACCCGCCAGCCCCACTCCTCCCCCTGCAGCCCAGGACACCGCTGGCCGCCTTTGCGCCAAGGCACCTGGATGGCTCAGGCTCCCCTGGGTGTCCACCAGCACCCCCAGCGCCTTTCCTGACAAGCTGCTCTCCACCAATCAGACGGCCATTTCCCCAGCGTGGGCTTTATCGCTGGCTCTGCTCCAGCCTCCTGTGCAGGGATGCCCAGAGGTGCTGCCATGGTCCTGCAGAGCAGCGCGACCTGGCAGAGCCGGTGCCGCTCCTGGGCTGAGAAGGCCAGGCAAAGGAGCGCTGCCAGCGCCTGTCCTGCTCTCTGCCCTCTGCCCTGTCCCCAGCTCCTGCCAGGCCCACCCAAAGCCTCTCTCTCCCCTGCCTGCTGCCTGCATCCTCCCTCTCCAACACCGCCCAGCCTCACCGCGCCTGGGCATCTCCAGACCACCATTTGCCCTCCCACACCTGACACCAACCCATCAGCGGGGTCTTCCCGACTTGGGCCAAGGAGGGAGGGAGACCCAACGTGGATGCAGGAAAGCTTTATTGTGCCCAGAGGGGCAGGAGAGATTGTCAGAGCGATGGTGGGCAAGGCCCAGGGAGGCTGGTTGCTGTGTGTTGCTCAGCACTGCCGAGTGCCCCGTGCCCGCCAGCTCAGCCCTGCATGGGTGGTGGTGGCGTTGGCGTTTGGGCTGGGGGCAGCGCCTGGCTGTCTGGGGCTGGGTCTAGCAGGGCCCACAGGTGTCCCAGAGCTTCTTGCTGTAGCGGGGCAAGGCGCAAGGGCTGCAGGCGGGAGCAGCGTAGGGTCTGCCAAAGGTGCAGAGGCCCCCCGAGCCCAGCGTGGCCCCGGCGCCGTAGAGGCCCCCCAGCCCCAGGGAGCCCCCAAAGGCGGGGGCTCCGGAGGAGCCCACCACGGCTTGCTGGGGGAAGGAGCTGAGGATGGGGCCGGGGAAGGTGACGACGACGGGGGGCGGCTGGATGAAGGCCGACGAGTCGGGGCACTGCCGCGCGCACAGCTCGTTGCAGCTCTCAGCGATGGGCTGGGGGACGGCGACGCCGGTTTTCGGTGGGCACAGGTCGTAGCAAGACATCTTGGTGCGGGATGAGAGGGTGCTCTGCAAGAGGGCAGAGATTGTGAGAGAGCAGCAGAGGGGAGCGCGCGAGGCCGAGGGGCCCAGGACGGAGCAGGGGGCCAGGAGGACAAGCGCTCGCAGACTTACCCTGTTCCCCGAGGAGAAGGCAGCCAGAGCAGTGGTTGGCAGAGCCTGGCAGAGGCAGAGCTTTTATAGCAGCCCCGCCATGGCTCAGCACCACCTGGGCCAATCTGCAGAGGCGGCACTCCCTCCTGCCCATGACAATGGGGCTGCCCGGCTCCTGCCCCTCCCTGACTCACCATCCCCTCGCCACACCAGCAGCACCTGCCGCTTCCCAGGCTTTCCTGCCCGTTCTGCTTCGGGGGCTAAATGACAGCCGGCATCTGCCTGCTCCAGGCTGCGACAGGCAGGAGAGGGCCCTGCTTCTGCAGCTCCTCGCTGCCTGCCTTGAGCTCTGCCCCGCGGGGACCTCTCTGCCCTGTGCGCGCAGCCCGGCTCTGCTGGGAAGAGGCGCTGCCGAGAGCGAGCGCGGCCAGTCCAGCCGGGGGCTGCTGCGGCTGTGCCGCCGGACGGGGCTCCCAGCTGCCCAGCACGCCAAGGGCAGCCCCTCCCCAGCACCATCCCCCACCAATGGGCTCCTGGGACCCCTGCGAGGGGCCGGCGGGGCTGGGGAAGGCTTGGACCATGCCTGTGCTTTCTGGGCCCAGTGGGGGGCTGTGCTCCTTGCTCCTTGGGCAAGAGCACGAGGGGTGTTTCTCCCCCACACTTGCAGAGGTTGCTGGCCAATGCCTGCAGGCGGATGGAGGCCGGCTATGTTGGGCTAGCGAGTGATGCATCGTGCTGAGCAGGCAGTGGCCGAGAGGAGTGCCTCTGATTTGGTATGTCGTAACCTCTCGCCTCTGTAGATAATAGCCACACGGCGTAGGTCATGCAGTCACTGGTGAGGGGTAGGTCTTTGCAAGGCCGCCTTCTTGGCCAGCTCGGGCACCTTGGTCTTCCCTGTGGCTCTGCAAAGAAGGCATGGGGCCGCCCTGAGACCAAGCCCTTGAGGAAGAGCTATGGCACGCAGGGCGCTTGCAGTCATCCTCTGTCACGCTGCGTGCCCTCTTACCCAGCGAGATCATGAAAAGACAGCGGGGCTCATTTGCCTCATTAGGTGGCAGCTGGCAAGTGTCCGAGCAGGGTAATTGCAGGGGCTGATAGAGCGGGTTGGGGCTGGTGAGGAAACGGCGTCAGCAAAACAGCCCCGTGCCACGCAGGGAGGAGGCAGGGGCTCGGCCACCGTGGGCCACGTGCCCCCGGCACGGCCAGCTCCTCCCCAGCCCAGCATAAAAGGGCTGCCCTCGGTGAGCGCTGGCATCCACCGCTCCTGCCTCGCTCTGCTCAGGAAAAGGGTAGGTGGGTGCCTGCGGGTCTCTGCCTCCTCTGGCAGGGGCCGAGGTGGGGCCTCCGCGGCCAGGAGAGCTGTGGCGGCAGCGGGCGTGCTGGCAGCAGGCTTGGAGGGCCAGGGCGGGCTGAGCCGCGGCGCGAGGAGGAAGGAGCCCCGTGGCCGGGACAGCCAGAGCCAGGCCCTGCCCAGGCTGTCGCGGAGGGCTTGTGTGCCCTCTGTGTGCGCAGAGAGGGCAAGGCGAGGGGTGCGGAGAGCGGGGCGCTGAGGGGGGCTGGCTGGGCAAAGGACAAGCGGCGGGCAGAGCAGGCAAGGCGCTGGCCCTGGCCCCTCCAGCTCCAGGGCAGCCATGGCAAGAGGGCAGTGCTGGGCTGGGGGATCTCCTCCTCGCTCATCACCCCTCTCCTCGCTGCCCGGTCTTTCAGGCTCAGCTCTCTCGCACCAAGATGTCTTGCTACGACCTGTGCCCACCGAAAACCAGCGTCGCCGTCCCCCAGCCCATCGCTGAAAGC